>JAMKCH010014719.1:0-83198 GCA_023653785.1 Ophioderma brevispina
TTACAATGAATTATCAGCCAGAAGCCCAGACAAGACCCAGAAGGAAAGTTCCTAGTTTTACTTATGTTTGCGATTTGAACTTTTACCTGTCAACCTTTTTTTTACTTTTTTTTTTTTCCAAACAATTATACAGCAAGAAGGCCCAAAGTTCGGGTTTTTACTATTTTTTTCAATTTGAACTTTTTATTTTTTTTCCTTTCCCCCTTTCTTCTTCTGGAGTATGAGGGAGCAGCTAAATATCTTGTAAGCGTTGGAGCCAATTCACGTTGATTGGTGGGGGTTTGAAAAGTCTATAACCACCGGTGGACGTAAAGGTCGGGCACAATAATGAGAATGTGATCCGCAGTCTGTGATGGAGAAGAACCACATTGGGATGCTGCGATGGCCGCAGCCATAGCGGTGCATGTTTTGCTATTGAAGCGACCGGACTCCTGCCAATCCGGTTTAAGGTGACCCTTTCCTTGCGGTTGGGAGATAGATTGCTGCCAGGTGTAGTTCTGTCTTAGGTTAATAGAGTGTATCTGGTCTTGGAGTATCTGCCAGGCCAGGAAGATTCAATGCTCTGAAGAGTGGAATGGGGAACTGGAGAGTTGGCAGCGTGTCGGCAGAAGAGAAGGTCTGCGAGAGCGCCGTCTCTGTCTACCGAGTTGGTGTGATTCTTGACACTGTTTGCAGCAGGGTGATTGTGGTCCAGCAGGGCCTATTCACTAATTTTGTGCGGTGTGGTGTTATCTCCGAAGTACTGCAGGACAGCAGGTGCAATGCCTGAAGCACTGGTGAATTCAGATGGGAGGTAGGACGGAGGCAGCCAGTGATGGTTCTCAAGGTCTTGTTGAGGACTTGTCCAGCTTGTGTGTGTGAGAGCTATTGCACATGCTGGGGCGGCATATTCGGCAGCACTGTAGACCAGACCCAAGGCAGTGGTGCGTTAGGGTCGTTGGGCTGGCCCCCATGAAGATCCGCAAGTTGGCACAGGAGTTATTCCTCGAAGATACCCTGGCGCATACAGACTCGAAGTGCTGCCGGTGTGTAAGCTGACGGTAACGCTTCACTCCCAAGTAGGTGGTGTAGGATTGTATGGCAGTGGTGCTCCATTAGGTTGATTGAAGCTGGCGATGAACCTCTTTGGTGTGAGGTGAAGGCAGAGTAGCAGTGGTCTGGGCTTCGCTAGATTCAGTCTCCAGGTCTTGCGATATACTGCGTGCAAGTAGGGCCAGTCTGTAGTAAGTGTGTTTCTACTTCGTCCAGTTGCTGTACGAGTGGGGAGGGCAAGATAGCGGCGTAGCAATATTGTTCTAGATGCTGTTTGAGGTAAATCGAGAGTTATACAAGTGAACAAGCATAAGAGCCAGTACCGATCCTTGTGGTACTCCGTTCCTCAGAGACGAAGACGACTACTCTGCCCATCACTGGTCTTGAGAATAAAGCTACAGTTTGCAAAGGCATGTCCATATGAATTGTACAAGGTGACAATCCGGGATTGTCCTGAGAATCCTGGTGGCACATGGTGGTCGTACGCGTTGTGCAGTAAGGTCCACCAAGATGAGCCTGCCTTACTGGCGCTTTTCAAAGCTTTCCCTCCATATCATTTGTGAGTTTTACATCTGGTGGACAGTGCTCCGGCCACGGCGAAAATCTTGCTTGTTCATCAGGCAATGGTTTTACCTTGTCAAAAGGTGTATATAGAGCAAATATGACCTTAAATGACCCCTTAATGACTTTGAACTCCTCATTCTGTTACCCCACATAATTTAAGACCCTAATCTAATTGAATAAGCACATCAAGTATGAACTTGATGCATTACTGCTGCACTAAAAAGTGTCAACCAAAAGGTGGATACTAAATGTTTGACCGACAGACACACACACAAACACAAATTATACTGACCAAAAGGTCTTTCCAATTGCATAATAATATGACCTAAAAAGACATCGGTCCTCGAACAGCTTGTGTCACCTGCTGTCGCGGGTTTGTGAATGAAGGCCTAAACATGACCTTTGACCTTGCATGTGACCTTTGACCGCATAAAACAAATGAGGGATTGCATGAAAATCTATAAACCAAGATTGGTTCAATTGCACTTCCAACTTTTCAAATGAGGTCAATTTTACTTTTCAGACTATCTTACCAACCTTGGCCTCACATGACCTTTGACCCTTGGTATTGAACCTTTGACCTCATCAACAATGAGGGATCCCATGTTGCACGATGCTCAAGTTGGTTCCAATTGAACTTCAAATGTTCAATTCAGGTCAATTATACATTCCAGCCGATTTATTTTACAACTTGAACTCACATGACCTTGACCTGGGTATGTGACACTTGACCTCATCTACAAATGGGGGGATGTCACGTTGCACCTGTGACCCAAATTTGGTTTAAATCCATCAAAGTATGTGCATATTACAGGAAAATGTTACCCTTTTTTCACAAATGACATCAACAACATCAACAAAACCAGATACATACAGGGGACAAAGTGATCCCTATGTGTTATTTCTGCTAAGGAAGGCGACCACCAAAAAATGGACCGTGCTGGACAAAAAGGGGGGGCATGATTTGTTCATATTTGAAGAAATGCGAACAGTGGCCTTTAAACGCTGACTCGAGATGTGGAAAAATATTAATTTGTTTGTGTAGTAATTAAAAATAATCATCTAGAACTAAGAAAAAGTCACCCAAATGTTTAAATCCAAAGTTCGAGATGAATCAGGATTTTTGGTTTCATGCAGTAAAACATGTATGCCACAGTATAACATGTCATAGAACACTGTGTATAACAAAAATCAGGATCCGGAAATTTTATAACAAAAGTTCTGATTTTCTATAGGAAGGACTCAATGTGAGCTTAGTATTTCACACAGTGATTAGTGTTAGACAAGCAGTATGTTGTAAAGGCCAAAAAAAAACACAATTTGTTTGAAAAATGAGGGCGCCCTCATCGGGAAATATCTGAGTCAGCCTTTAAGATAAAATGTTTTACAAGGAAAAATGTTGGTTTAAGTAGCTGAATCAGATTTAACTCAGTTGCAACATGCATAAAAATTGTTTTACATGAAGTACATTGTGTTGGCTCTTTAGCTATTCGCTGATAAGACACAAGCCATAAAAAAAAATCGAGTGAATACAGCATAAGTGAATAGTGGTCAGTAGCTTGTAACTGTACGTTATTAGCCTATAGGGAAGCCATGGTTGGTAAAAAATAGAATATGATAAAATTAGGAAAGAAATGACAATGCCATTTGTATCTGCTTGGTAGAAATTAAAGCAACTGATGGAGGCATAGAAAGGGGGGAAATGAGGCATGACAAGCAATATAAGGAACCATTTTCAAAATATGAAAACAAAATGAATAGTAGCTGAGGCTCAAGGGTTTCTCAGTATTTCTATTTAGAGTACACAATTTTCCAACATATATTCACGTTTTAACTTCAACATTGCCCAAATATTAATTCTTAATGAAAGCTAAAAAAACACACAAAAAAAAAAAAAAAAAAAAACAAAAAAACCAAAAAAAAAAAAACAAAAACAAAAACAAAACAAAAAAAAAAAAAAAAAAAAACAAAAAAAAAAAAAAAAAAAAAAAAAAAAACTTAAAGCAGACTGGCACACATTTTCACAAAAATATGAAATTTTCTTCCACTTTGACTTGCAAATGATAGTCTAGGCCATTGATAGGATACATATATTTTACATTATTAAAAATACAGATAGGGACCAGTAATAAGGGGCATAAAGACAATCCAGGTAATTTGTAGGAACTTTTACGTTTGCTGTAAATAAATCAAACAAATATGTCTATACATGGAATATAATGAGATCGTTATTCACTTGAAATTAAAACACAAAGGTCATAGACCGGTCAAATAGGGTTCATGCCAGGGGAATCAGGCTCCGGCGCGTTTTCTGGTGTGAAGGACGCCATTTCTGCTGAAATAAATGTCGCCGGCGAGGCGACATAATTATAAAAATGTTATGTTTCACCCATAAGGGCGCTGGTGGGTCTTAAACATTTCAGGTGTGGGCTAATGTATATCTAATAAAAAGGTTTCAACCATGCAAAAATATCAAGTTTTTTGAAAAAAAAAGGCGCCCCGGGGGGGGGAGGTGAGGGGGCACACTATTTTTCAAATGTGCCAGTGTCTCGTTTAAGGTGTATAGAAGGCTCCAAAATAAACAAAAACCTAAGGCACCTAAGGCGATTTGCCTCAGGTGCCCTACCTTGCCCTTGGTGTCCTAAAAAATTTGCTATTCTTTAACATGTAATGCCTTGGGACTTTTAAAATTGGGCAAAATTGCCTTGCCCTCCCTAATTCTTATTTGGAGGCCTGGTATAGTTCTTGTTATCTACATATCCCTACATTCCTGGTTGTCATACATCATGTCCATTTATCAACCATAACATGGTGTGTATCAATATATTCATAATCATAAGCATTTGCTCCTGCTGTGTTATGTTCTGGTGATGTCTACTGAAGATAGCACGAAGACCTTTGAACACTGACCCATTGTTACAAGGTAAAACATTCCTAATCATAAGCATTTGCTCCTGAGTTGTTATTTCTGGTGCTTCTAATGAAGAAAAGCACGAGACCTTTGAAACCGCTGACCCTTGGGACATGGCAAAATCCTAATTCATACGCATGCTCCTGGATTGTATTAGTTCCGGGCTTTCTACTGAAGATAGCACGCAAACCTTTGAACACCTGACCCATTGTTAAAAGGTAAAAATTCATAAATCATAAGCATTTGCTCCTGATTTATTATGTTCTGGTGCTTTCTACTGAAGATATCATGCAGACCTTTGAACACGGACCATTGTACAATGTCGAATCATAAGTATAAGCATTTGCTCCTGATGCGTTATGTTCTGGTGCTTTCTACTGAAGATAACACACAGACATGAACACCTGACCCATTGTTACAAGGTAAAAATTCATATCATAAGCATTTGCTCCTGATTTATTATGTTTCTGGTGCTTTCTACTGAGATATCAATGCAGACCCTTTGAACACCGACACACATTTGTTACAAGGAAAATTCATAATCAGAAGCATTTGCTCCTGATGCCGTTATGTTCTGGTCTTCTATGAAGATAACAACCAGACATGAACACCTGACCCATTGTTACAAGGTAAACATTCATAATCATAATCATTTTCTCCTGATGTGTTATGTCTTTTGCCTTTTCTACTATACTGAAGATAGCACGCAAACCTTTGAACACCTGACCCATTGTTACAAGGTAAAAATCCTCAACAAAGCATTTGCTCCTGATGTGTTTATGTTCTGGTGCTTTCTACTGAAGATAGCACACACACAATGAACACCTGACCCCATGTTTACAAAGGTAAGCCACAATGAAATCATATTGCCAAGCATCAAGATACACACTCCTTATAATATCTATTTTATCCTCTGTTTCACCTCGTGTGGCAGAGGAGTGGACGCACAGCGCTGGCGCTGCACCCAAGTGCGGGTGTATTACTAGTGCAAACACAATGGAACGCAAATACACGTTTGACTGCTCTGGCTGCGTTTAAGGTCTTAATGTTCCAACTGCCGACGACAGGGTTATCAATAAGACATTTTTTTTCCTGAATAAACTTTGAGTCTAACGTTAAAACCACTTTGAGATTGGGTTATTTTGCAATCAACGTAAATTGTATCTTTCTAAAACATCCAACACAAGCTGTTTGACCCCAATACAATGTCTCTTCTTTTTATAACACTTTTAAGCAGTGGAGACACAATTTTGACACTTGATCTACGGTATGTACATTGCACAAACCTAATTACTGCAAAAATCATGACCATCCATTGCAGGACTCTGTGGTGCATATAGGCCCTACGAGTGTACCAAAGGTCATGATTTGTATGTTGTATAGCACCCTCTATAGCCAATTCTCCATAGAAAAACGTGGGAAACTACTAGATTTTTCAAAGAAAAATCATATTTCCTGCAATGATTTCGTAAAATTTACACACAATGTAGTGTAGTGGAACTAATTTCCAAATCAGTTTTTGCAAACTGTGTCGCCGGTGGTATTTTTGTTTGTTATTCTGGTTTTGTCAAAATAAATGAAGACTTCAAACAGCTGTGACACAATTGTATAGTTATGCAACATAAAAGAAATATGACACGTAAAAAGGAACAAAATAGCATTGAAATCACAAAATGCATAATTTTAGCTTATAAATTGTTGTAACTTTAAACCATTTGACATGATGCTTGTTTCCGTCAAAACCTGATTTTTGATGAATACGATACTATTCCGTCACGAATATCCTACTATACTTTAATATGTCAGATGACACAATTATGTTACTTTACGGCGCAAAACACAATGTTCTGTATCAAAACTTGAGTCACAAGGAGTGTTGGGACAATGACTAAGAGCTTGCAACACTAAAACCTATCAAAGAGGCCTGTTTGTCAGAAAGGGTTTCAGAGGCAATAAAGTGTCAAGCCAAGTTTACATATGACCTAGTTCTGTTCGTTTGGTTTACATGGTAAAGTATCCTCTAACTAAAATCTCCAGTATGAGTTCGTACACACACATAAAGCCCTAAAGGTTTACTCTCCTACCTTGGCCTTATCCTTCTAACTTGAAGTGCTGCATGTAATCCTTATACCTTGAAGGGTTTTGGGCTGTGAAAGAGCATGCCAAGTCATGCAAGTGGAATGAAATGTGCTATTCCAGATGCTTCCCTACACCCCACTGTTTCAAGGCAACAACTGGGATTGTCTCACCTTAGCGCTTCCATATGGGATCCTGATTTGGAATAGTCCATGGTCAGCTCATGATCCACTGCACGCAATTCACATGCACTGCATATGACAACCATGCATATATCATGACCTGACCAAAGCTATTCCATATGAATTCAATACCCATTCACCGAATGCATATACTCAATTCTAGTTGTGTCCTTCTACAGGGTTAGGTGAATTTACCTGAATAAGTCCCATGTGCCTCATCCCTGCTAAAATGTTCGTTAAGATGATATCCAAGTCAAGGTGGTTAAATTTGCCAGCTGTGATGCAGATGTAAAGGTGACAAGCCAGAAGGATACTTAAGAAAACTAAGTAGGTGGTTAAAGTGTATGACTTTGCTACAAAATTTAGTTCTGGCACAGAGCTAAATGATATCAAGTTAAGGCTACAGTGAACTATGTGGAAATAGTATTGATACATTCATTAAAGATTCATTTTTCACATAACAATAGCCCGCTCTGTGAGCTGAAGACTGTATGTCAATTTTGATCAAATGCTGGTAGTATGTCAGCATCCTTGGCTGTCTGTGGTAAGCTAATTGAAGTCCTACAAGAAATTATAATACTTTGCCTCCTCTTTTTTACAAAAGTAATACCATCATTTTTTTCAAATTTGTGGAAAGTGATTTCAGTAAAGTCTGCTTCCATTATTCCCTGAATATTTTTCAAGCCATTGTGTCCCTTAAAAAAAAAGCATGATGCCCAGGCTCTAGTTGTGTCCGTGGCCTGAATAACATCTATTTAGTTGCCAAATAACCTACTAATTAATAACCCAATAATGACATGTGAAACTACTAAAACCCATAAAAGACTGCAATGGAACATAAAATGGAAAATATCAGACATTTACAGGCCATATAAAAAACAAAAATCATTAGGGAAGTTATTTTTTTTTATACTTGGTTTGCAACTCTTTAATGTTACCATAACTACATTACAGTGACATACTTCCATCACATTATCAAATACCAACAGCACTCATAACAAAATATTCTCCTCAAAGATGTCATTTCTGTGTGGCAAATGTGCCAATATAAGGAAAAATAACTCCCAACAAAGAAAATCAATTTAGCACAGCAATGCAGGACTTTTGCAATTACTCTGAGGGCCAAGGTCATCCATAAATACCCTACCATTATTTACTTTTACCATTCATGCAGAAATTATCTTGGTCATAGCAATGTAATTGTGGCTTATTTTGCATAGTGATTGACAATTAGATTTTACACACTAATGGATTTTTATTTACTGAATTACTTTTTACTCAATGCTATTGTAAGTAGCATGTTATTTTTTTGAGAAACCTTCAGATATTTTTTTTTTTGTTTTTAAAAGGTCCCTAACTATATGTACTTGATGACTTTATAAGAAAATGCACATTTTTTTTTTTTTTAATATTTTTAATTTTTTTGCAAGCATTTTATTCAAGTAGTACCGCGTTTCAAAAAAAGATTCTCTCACTGACTTAATGCTGAGCTCAGAGATTTTCCGACTGAGGGCGCACCAATTTTTAAACAAATCATGTTTTTTTGCACACACATAAATGCTTGTCGAATTGAAAATCACAACTTGTTAATAAAATTCCGGATCCGCAACTTTTGTTTAACATGGTATCCTATAGCACTGTGCATAAATGTGTTACTGCATTAAAACCAAAAATCTGCTTCATTTCTAACTTTGAATTAAGCATTTTATATGCCTATATTAGTTCTAGCTGACTATTTTTAATTACACACAAAAATTATATTCAAATCTCCTGAGTCAGCCCTTTATAAGGTAGTATCATCGATAAAAGGGTCTTAACAGAAAATGACCATAAACTCAAAACCCCTGAATCAACTTAGTCCAAACTTGACTATGGTAATGATTGAAACTTTCCCCCCATATTTTTGCAGTTTTCAAGACGCATGATTTGTTTTTAGTGTTATTTATTTATTTTTTGAAAATTCCCCTAATTTTTACAATAAAATAATTTTTTTCCAGCCTAAATTGAAGGTGCTTTAAGCTGAAACTCCCAGGAATATGTTATAAAAACACAAATACCTATTCTCATGTTGGGCTTTTTGAATCACGTGTTTAATTCTTTAGAAAAATATTTTGGGAAAATTATTTAGGGAAAATTAAAAAACACCTATTATTTGCAAATAGAACACTCAATCTGCAAAACTAACTGGACTTTCTAATTTTGATTCTTTCATATGACACTTATTCATTCACTCACGTGAGTTGTAGTTTCTTCTAGAAAATTATGAAAAGTGGATACTTTCAGTATTTCTAGAATACTCAACAAAAAGTGTTTGTTGCGACCACCCTTTCTTGTTTTGATGACACACAAAAAAATAAAAAATTGTATGGATTTTGATATTTCTTATAACGATTAGAAACAACACCAATCTTATAACTCCACATCATTACTTAAAAATACTTGAATAAAATGTGTAGTTTTTCACAAATTGCCCATTTTGGTCCATTTTCCTATACTGCCAAAATCAGCCCCTGTACAAAGTGTTGGGATTGAAACCATAGGTGATATATTTCTAAAAACGTTTAGGACAAAATAAAATTTTGGGCACAATCTGGGCCATGAAGCCACAGCAGATAATCCTACCTTAAGATATAATTCTGCGCTAATCACGAAACTATGCATAATGGTAAACCATAGATTTTTTATACCGTCGTGAATATCAAATAATTCAGGTTTCAGAATTTTTTTATAGATATACTTCAATTCTTTCAAGCTGGGGCTTATTAAATCTACATTTCTGTCGTTCACTGAATTATTCAATATTTATTCATATTAAAGTTTTTGTGCTAGGGAAATATTTGACCTCTGAAAAATGATAATCCTTCTAATCATTTGAAAATGTTTACAGTTTCACGCTTTTAGGAAAACATTAAAGAGACATAGGAGATTTCCAAAAAGAGCGCCCCAAGTTTTTTGAACCCAGGTTTTTTTTTGCATTATTTGGAATCCTTACCAATGTATTATACACCCTGAAGTGAATAAGCTGAATGGCGCCGTCTTTAGGTAATAATATGATGATGTAAAATACTTCTGTCGTGCAACGACAAAAGTCCAAAGCACGTGTTTCTATGGGGACCATACGATAGTCAGGCAAGTTCAAAACAGGTTTGCTGTTTTTCTTTGTACTTGGTTGTCCAATAACCCTTCGGAACGGTCTTGGTAGGTGGTCTGCAATCGCTTCCTGTGCAATTTGGAGAAATTCGTATCCTAAACATATCTCCTCCTGTCATTTAAATATAACATTAAATCATCTTTGGCAAGCACTTTAATATAATGCATTCAGTACAATAGCGTCATCTGCTTAATTCATCTTGCACCAAGCAGGCTTTAGACAGCTGTGAAAAAGGTTGTCGAGGAGTGATTTGGGTTCGCTTGGAACATCATTCCACAGCTATTACCTATTCTAACTATTCCAGATGACATTCCCCACACCCCCCTTTTTTTAAATAAAAGGGAAAAGGGGGGGGGGGACAGTAGAATTGACTATAGGCCATCCCTATGGGGTAATGATTCATTTGGCATAGTCAGGTCAGGTCATTAATATGCACTGCTATAGATCTATTGGTACTTTGAGGTTGTTATCACATTATATCCCAGTATAATTGGGGATGCCTGGCCAAGTGGATAAGCCAGACTTGGTGATCATTAAACATTAAAATCATTAATTCGAGCCCCACTGTGGTCCACGTGTTTGTGTCCCTGATCAAGATACTTAATCTCAACTTACCTTGTCGACCCAACGAAATCTGGGGAGCTGTTAGGGGAATTAACGATCTAGTTGATAGGTTGGTGCACTAACAGGGCTGGTTCGATGAAAACTAAAATGATTATGTGAGATCTTCCTGTTACAGCACAATATGTCAAGCGCTTGATCATAGGTAAAAGCGCTATATAATCTACCACATTTTATTATTTTTTTTATTTATTATATCATAAATGAGGGCCAATCAGCGAATATGGTAGAAAAGTGATATCCTCAAGGGTTTAAACCACTAAAATGTCCAGGTGTCCCCGTATCACCTGAATCTAGTAGCCGATGCCTTCCGCAGCTCATTAGCCCCACTTCCTGCCTTCCCAGGCTTTGTAATTTACCGTGGTAAATCATATTTAAATATATTTGCTTTAATGCCCTTCATTTGAGTACCGCTATATATTCCATTAAAGCAGGGACCCACTTGCATTTCAGCCACAATTTGTGCGGTTTTAATGAATTTCAAAAGTCCATTTTCAACACAAGGCTTGTCATTCACTGAACACTCAATCACTTTAATAAGTAACCACCTACAGCTACACGCTTGACCATTCCGGCTCGCTGTATTTGATTAAAAAACCAAAATAGAGCCCTATTTGGTTATCAGTAGCATGGCTCACATGGTTCCAGCAAGAAACAACATAATGTAAATAAGGTTCTTTTTTCAAATAAATTAAACAATCAAACATACTGTTGTTTAAAAGTTCATGCAGGTGTTATTCTACCATTAAGTGTGAACATGTACCTACATGTTGATTAATGAATAATTGCTTCTTATTATGACCAAAAATGATCAATCAATGGTAGCTATCGTTCAGGTTTACTACTTTCCCTTTGAATGCTTCATAAACAACTAAAAAACAAACACAACAGAGACAACACAAAATTGGGTGGGTTGACCACCTATTGTATAATGTGGTTCAAAACACAATTATGCAGAACATTGGTAACATTGAAAAAGACATGCCATAACCCTCACCAGTCCTTCCTATTTTAATAATTATTTTAAAAAAAATATTATTGGAATTGGGAAGAAATAAATTGGTTTGATAGCTGACTGTCTTTGATAAATTTTCTTTCTTGCCACATAAACTGTTTCCATGCTGATAATGCATTGGTTATGCTCTGGCTTGGAAGCACTGAACGGAAATGTCTCACTTGGTTGGTTTTGATACTGCATGACTTCCAATTTAATTGTGTTCTTTGTTTAAGCCATAATTGTATGGGGCAGCCATTGGAGAAGCACATGGAATGTGCAAACACTTCAACAAATGACCACATGACAATCTCTCGATGTGACCCCGTACACAACTATCAAAATCTCTTAATTCAACTAAGCATTAACGAAGATTAAAATTTGACAAGTTTAGTGTATACGCTCTTCCCTTATTGCAACGAAGATTAATTTTGCTTAATTTCAACGAAGCAAATCAGCTTCTTTCAATTAAGGAAATGGTATTTTCGATAAGAGCTTTACTAGTTTGTACGCACACTTCGTTGAATTAAGAGGTTTGATATGTGTTGGTTTACATACCAAGGCCACATTTCCAGTTGGCACCCTTGTTTTCAATCTTAGTTAGTTTTCTGCTAGTGTGGACGCACTTGTATCTTAATTAAGTGTAGTGTGTACGCAAACGCTTTATTAACTAATTAAGATTTCTAATTTTCGTCGAAATAAGCAATTTTTGCAGTGTGTACGGGGTCTATTATATAGACAAGTGTCATAACATTAACAGATAACATGGGATGATACAGAAATGGAAATTATAGCTTATAAATCTTAGACAAATGTGTACAATCCAGCGACCTCTACACATGGATACGGCTGCCTCACAGTTGATGGTCGCCGGTTAAACCTCATGAGTTGGTTTTTGACCTATACAAATATGGCGGAAACATGCATACACCTGCTGGGCAACATATTCCACAAACAGATGTTTATTGTTGAGCAAGGTGTATGCATTGTTTCCCGCCATATTGTCTAGGTCCAAAACCCAACTTCCGATGTTTCAATCGGGCGACCTCAGACCCGCTATCCATGTGTAATGTCAGTGGTACAATCCATTAAAGAGACATGGGGATTATTCCATAAGAAGCGCCCCACTTTTTTTAATTTTTTAACCCGGTTTTTTTGGTTGCATATTTATGCTTACACCACAGAACAAACAAGTGAGTCACGTGTCCCGTATGGTGAAACACTTGGTCCCAAATAGTCAGGGTGACTCATTTTGGCAAAGTGTAATTCACTATACGGACAAATTTACTCACTTTTACGCAAGTGACTCACTTTTTTGTGTGTGTAACCAATGTATTAGATCTTCCCCCAATTTTTTTTTGAAGTGAATATGCCCAAAACACTCTCTATGTAATAAGATGAGTATTTAGTATTTTTCTGTCTTGCATGATAGAAAAATACAAGCACGGTTTTCTATAGGACGATTACTGTAACAGACAAGTCAAAACAAGGTTTGTAGTTTTTCTTTTTACTTGTCCAATAAACCATCAAAACATTTCGGTGGTGGTTTACAACCAATCCAATGCAATTTAAGAGAAATTTGTATCCTCAAAAAATCTCACATAAATTACTTTATAAATGAATCACTAAATAGTTTAAAAATAAAGTATGTAAGAAATTTGTCATGTCATCACCCACAAAGTTAAATGGCAGTGATGGTGCCTCTGATGTTTTGATAAAAACAGACTGATTATGGTACACACCAGAACAGAATAACAAAAGATCAATAATGTTTGTGTGTTTGTTTTTCACAAACTTTACAGTGTCATTTTGCACAATATGGCACTTACTCAGTAAATGGCAAAATATCAAAAAACTAAAAATATTTTTTGATATCAAGTCGGACTTTTTATACGCACCCATAAAAATTGTAGAATCACATAAAATATACTGTTTCTTTGTACTATACCAGGAAAGGTTTTTTCCAGCCAACCACTTGCAGGTTAGTTCATCTATGCCAGTTACAAAGATACCGATACATGGATTTGTATAATTTTTTTTTATGTCCAGATGTGGTAAGCATTCTATCCCTCGAATCTGACATCCAATGGACTATCTACTTTGAATCTATAATCCACTGGAAACTTTAAGTGGTACAAGTATGGAAGTCGTGGTCCATAAGGAGGCACAAACCGAATTCTTTACAACATCATTAGACCATATTGAAAAACGCGGCGCCACTGCTTATATAATTAACCTTGGTTGGGTCACCTGTCTAGCGCTATACCAAAGCACCGAAAGCCTTGCCCTGAGTCCAAATATTCAATTACGTTCATTCCCATTTGCTCATAATAAATTCATAGACACTTAGTACAATTGTATTGCATATATCAAAGTCCATATTAGGGAAATGCCAGTGTTTTAGTTCTGCATCGTCTTTACTGATACTGACCATTGCTGATATGCACAAAGCAAACCACCTTCTTCAAACATTTCCCATCCATTAACATCGTTCTTATACCTTTTGCTTAGTTTTGATCGATCGTGTTTTACATTCATTCACATGGACTATCGCAAGCTCGTGTCATGGCGCATCGGATTTCCACTGATTTGTACATCACGACCCCGTGCAGGAATTGGTTTGAATAGATCACACGACTGCATTATGCATAGGCAGGGTGGTTTTGTTACGTCGTATAAAGCCGCGTGCCTCGTTTTGTATGGGTTGGTTTGAGGATTCTTTGCGTGTGTAAAATGGCAATGGAGTAGCGGTGCCCGGCCGCAAACCTAGACTCCTTTATAAATAGTGTTGAGTGTCCGGTAAAAGTTGTTTTCGTGGGGGTTCCGAAGATAGGCTCAAGACGGACTAAATCTGTCTAACAGCATCGTCTTGATACATGGTTCCTGAATAAACAAGTGCAAACCAATAGTGTGTACTTTGTCTTTAATTCCCCGTGGTTGTCAGTTCCTGATGTGGACATCATCACAAAATTCTCCATTTCAATTGTTCATTTTATTTTTGTCTGGCAAACCATGCCTCCTAGTTTCATTTCTTTGCCAATTTTAGAAGTACCGTAAGCACTCTGGTATAATAAGCCCACCCCTCTAAAAAAATATTTTACTTCAAATAGGGGTGGGCTTATACCAGGGGGAGGGGGCTAACACTTGGGGAGAAAATATCAATACAAATTGCAATATCATTTCAAGAGCATTATTATTCCAGATAAACCTTAATGTACCCTTTATTTGTAGCAGATATTAAACATTAAAGTAAAAGTTTATTTTCCCATCCCATTCATCAAAGTAATAATTGCAAATAATCCAAAAAAAAAAAATAGTGTTTGTCTCAAAGCCTGATAGTGGCTGAAAAGTATGCGGTATGCGTTTTTTGTTTGTTTTTTTTTTTAATTTTAACTCTTGTGTGCCGGCAATACAAAAATCTCATGTGCATGCACCCACTGATCACGTTCACCTGTGCGTGTACATCTACCATGGTACGAATTCTGCAGTCTGGCAGTATCAACATCAGCGATTTCCTGCCTCATATCCACACATGGTTTCCGCCCAAACAAGATCATTGCAATATCTTTAGAGTTTTGTTTCTTATCAGTTTTTTGTGGAGGATCCCATTTGTTTATAAGTTGTCCAGATCCACTTTATAATAACTTAATAATAACTTATCCTCGTTACTTCCGAAGCCCATGTAATTACGCGACGTTGCAATTGACCTATGACCCGCACACCAGTAAAAAGTTACCGCATTGAAACACGTAAATATACCTTTGAATGCGCGATTTTGAAACTGAAGCGGCAAGATTTTGGCAAGGAATCATATATCCATGGTTTGCACATCGATCAAACTTTAATATGTTATTTAATGTATGGGGGTCTTCCAATTGGTTTTTGCATATCAACGCAAAAAGCCACTTTAGTGCCATTTCCAACCCTTCGAGCCTGCAAACCGACTTACCGGAAGATATTGCCATTTATTTGGGGGTGGATTGGTTTCCCTTCACCACGCTGGTGCCCAGTAAGTATCGTTTCTGCACTCACGTCCAACGTAAAAATAAGTCGTTCACAACCGCCGAGAGTCGCAGATTGCGTGAATCGTGCATTTTTCACAATTTCAGTTTCAAAGATTTAAAAAAAGAAAAATTATGACTTTTTTTTTTTGAAAAAAAAAAAAAAAAGTTCCGCATAACCTTTTTTCAATTTTTCGCGAAATTTACAAACACGCGCGCGTCAGCTTTGCGACACCATTTTTTTTTTTTTTGGGCCTAATAATCCCAATCATTGGGGCCTACTTTGATGCTCTAGAATAGTTCAGGTTTAAGTTTTGATTTTGTTTGTGATTTTTACTGCCACGGTCGGTTAGTGCCGGTTAAAATTACCACCTGGCTATACCCGAGTTGTATGCTAGCCTCGTATTTTTCTTAAAATTTGGGGTGGGCTATACCCGAAGGTGGGCTATACCCGATTGGTTCACGGTACATGTACTGTTCCTGGTATCCCGAAAGTGTCCAATAACTCAAGATAATGGCATTTCCCCCCGAACTCTTGATTTAGTTGAAAAATAATTATTTTGGGAAAACTGCCTAAATCTCTTGAGTTATAGAATTTTGTACAAAAAAATCTTGGTTTTAGCAATTTGCCCTAACATGGGCCATGTATCAAGAAGATTGATTTTTAGACCTTATCATTTAGTTACTCTTGAGCTAAGCTATTGGACCCACCTTACCATTAGGCTTTGCCCATTTAAAATACTGTTACCCCTGTGAAAAACTTCACCCAAACTTAAATAAGTTTACCTTGACCATCTTGTCTCCTAGCCTACAGGAATTACAAAAAAAAATCACCTGCAAATATCTGACATTTTTCAGTGAACCCGTGCATGCATTGTCATTCTTTGCATTGTTTTATTCTGGAGGATCACAAACTAGTCCATTCAACATATTTCTTGGTGTAAAGGTCCTATAGCCTTTTTTTTTCCACACAAACATCGAAATTTACATCATTACATGAGAATAACCTCTGTTGTTGTTCAGTCTAAATTGTTGTGTCTGAACACAGTGGATAAAAAAGTCCAAGTAAAAACCAAACTGCAGAATTGCAAATCATATTCACGAAAGCCTAGACAAACTGTATCTGAACTAACTGAATGACCTTCATGCTACTGCTGTATACCAGGATCCATCATATTCATGCTTGTCAATATATTGATCACAACCTGACCAGGTCTATTCCAAATGAATTCAATACCCCCCCTATGTGCCCAAGCATCACCAATTCGAGTTGTGCTTTCATAGGGGTGGAGGGAATTCTTCTGACTAGCTCACTGTGAAGGCAGCTTCACGGTAACTGCACTTTACCAGTTCAACTTACTATTGCAGAGGTTTAATTATATAATACGTCCAGACACTTTTTGGCAGAAATTTCTAAGTCCTGCAACATAAGGCTATAAATACCTTGCGGCAAAATCTTCTATCATATCATAGGTGATAAGAAGTGTGAGGAAAACATGTTGCTGGCATAATGGCTTTTTTTAGTAAACATTTTTATTTAGTCAGACAATATTTTGATAACCAAGAAATCCTCTAGGGATGCTTTTTCGATTGGGGTCCATTTGACCAGGATAGATTGGGACAGCCAGGGGTAATCATGCACCCTACTCTTTTAGAAACTGAATGTGCATGTGCATGTACAGTATGCTCTGTACTTGGAGCGGCTGACCTTCCCATCGAAGCATGGGGTATTATCATTGTTTCCGTGTCCATTCCAACTCTACCATGGGAGAGCACAGCAATATACATTATACCTCTTATACTGAAATTAATCGAATTAGACTTATTACAGGATGCAACGAGATTTCTTCAAGACATCCATATTTTTTTGTCATAGTGGTTCATCATATATTAGACACTCAGTGGGAATTTCGACCTCTACTTGGCTACAGAATGTCTTAAAGGAAAACAAATTATATTTTATATGCTTATATTTCAAATATCAAACATAGGCTAGATAATAGGATTCGGAAGAGAGTGGAAGTGGATGAGATTCAATTTGGGTTTATGCCATTGAAGGAACGATAGATGCAGTGTTTTTTTAAGGAAGTGCAAGAGGACTTCGAGCCTAAAAGGGAGAGCTTTATATGTTTTTTGTAACCTTGGAGAGGCATTTGATAGGGTAACCGAGGAAGTTGATGGAAGTGGCTATGAGTAGAGAGACGTACCAGAAGATGGTTTGAGCAGTTTATGAGTTTGTATGAAGGAGCCAAACAAGAGTTTAAGTGGGGTCTGATCTGTCCGAGGCGTTTGAGGTGAAGGTGGGTGTGCATCAGGTTTTTCTTTCGTTTCGCCATTGATTTTTGCAATTGTGATTAATGTAGTCACGGAGAGTGCAAAAGAAGGTTTGCTGAGTGAGATGTTGTATGCTGATGACTTGGTTTTAATGAGCGAGACATTGGAGGGACTGAGGGAGAAGTTTTGGAAATGGAAGAAGGCTTTTGAGAGTAAGGGTCTGAAGGTAAACCTTGGAAGACAAAAGTGCTGGTGAGTGGGGTGGAGAGGGAGGTGGTAGCGAGTAAGGCAGACCCATGTGTGGTGTGTGGGAAGAGAGTAAAAGCAAATTCATTGTGGTGTGAGAAATGTGGGAAATGGATCCATGGGAGACGCACAAAGATGAAGAGAGTGACCCCTAGTTTTGGCAAGAGATTTTGTGTGCAGAAGATGTGAGAAGGGAGCTGGAGGGATGGTGGAACAGGAGGAAAAGCTGTGTGATGAGGTGGAGTCAGTGAAGGAGTTCACATACCTAGGGGATAAGGTTAGTGGGGTGGTGGATGCGAGGTGGCTGTGACAGCTACAGTGAGGTATGGGTGGATGAAGTTTAGGGAATGTGGGGAGTTGTTGCAAGGGAAAAGATATCCTTTGAAGATTAAAGGAATGGTGTATAAGAGTTGTGTGAGATCAGTGATGCTGTATGGGAGTGAGACGTGGTGTCTGAATGAAAATGAGATGGGGATTTTGAGGAGGACAGAGAGAGCAATGATGAGAGCGATGTGTGGTATGAAGTTGATGGACAGGATGAAGACTGAGGACTTGATGCAGATGTTGGGTTTGGAAGAGGCGATGGACCGGTTGGCGGAGGAGAATAGTGTACTAAATTGCTAGTGTTCATATCAACACCTTAAATTACTCTTCTTTGTGAAAAACAGACACTAAAGCATTTTAAAGCTGTCTTTAAGATGCCATTTAAGACTGTTTTGTTTACTAATAAAAGTCAGATCCTGACTTTTATATTACTAAATAAATGCATAAAAATTGTAATTCAAATACAGTGTGTTAATCTTAGCCACTTACAGAGGTATTTACTACAACCATTTCCAATACAACAGTGCAAACAAATAGACTGTTGAAAAATAGGGGGTGCAATTGTTTACATTTTGAAGAAATTGCTGATAGTGGCTTTAATATGGACCTTTGGTCTTCAGACCAAGTGCACTCAGTGATTATTGTAATTGATGTGTCACAAGGATTTATATATTTTTAAAGAGATGCCCATTTAATCAACCCACATGACCTTGGTCAAAAATCTTTGGACACCCCAAATGGAGGGTCAGCCGGTTCCTCTGACAGATTTTCGCTACAATTAGCTTAAGCGTTTAGCAACAAAGACAAAAAAACACACATGCACAAGCATGCACATACACACAGACATGCACAAGTGCAAATACATGCATGCACACACACAAATGTATTCACTTTCAAAATTGACATTCCCTCACATTCTGATTTTCAGTACATTCTCATCTATTGTAACTACTTGATACAGATTTGCACTCTTCACATTGAATATACCCACACACCACACCCTAGCAGCCAACCTCTCTCCAAATCAATACACACAAAAGCTAGCTTTTGATACAAATACTTCACCAGAAATTGGATCACTCATATTTAGTTTGACACCTCAAGTGCACCACGAGAGTTCTGTTTGTGATTTGCACAATGTCGGCTCAAGTAAGTAAACTCACTTTACATCCAATCATTCCATACAGATAAACAGTATTTCAAACACTACGGCACCATATCTACACATTTTGAGTTCCCACAAATATCTTGTCAAATTGAATAAGCTTTCATATTGACGTTTTAATGATTTTTTTTTTCATTGACGCCATATTTGTTTTTGAATTGTTGTCCTCAGTTTAACCATGGTTAAAGGAATTTATTGGTGTGAATCTATCGGCACATATAAAATAAAATATCCCATATAAGACGTACTGGATGGTTTTCATGGTCAATGGGGTATTCCTTGCAAAAAAATTCCAGATTAATTCCGATAGATGTACATGACTATACAGCAATCATGGAAGCTGCCATTTTTATTCCCTGTGCTATATTTACAACACTGCACACAATACCAAAACAGAAACCAGCAAAAATATATCACATGACTTCACAGCCAGTCTGCCACAAGCCTCATCCTTGCGAACTCCGGTGAGCACACAAAGGATACGAATGAAGTTCATGGCTTGTGGAAGAACAATAGCATAAATAATAGACATGGCGGCTTCCATACATCACCTAATGCTGCAAATATTAAGCATGAAAATTGTGTTTTCTTTGCAAGGAATACACTAATGACCACGAAAACCATCTGGTACATCTTATTTAGGGATATTGCATTATACATGTGCCGATAGATTCATGCCAATAAATTCCTTTAAGTCATTTGATATGCAACTTTACTCTTCACACTGAGTACCATGACACACCACTCCCTAGCAGAAAAACCATCTCAAAATCAAAACACAAATGAAACCTTGAAAGCTTTTGATACAAATACTTCATGGGAAATTGGATCAGCCCTATTTAGTTTGACATGTTGAGTGTGCCATAAGAGTTCTGTTTATGATTTGCACAATGTCACTTATAAACGAAATGCAAGTGCTTGGTTGAGTCAACTGACGGATGAATGGGGCACATACCAACACACAGTATTTTATTTCATATCTTATTTCTAAGCTCTGATCTGCCATGGTCAACTCACCACTGTATTGATTGTTTACCTTGCCTTTAAAGACACTATCAGTGATTTATCCGAAAGAGTCAAAATCTATTAATTTGGCAGGAATAGCTTCAAAGTGAAGCATAAGTCTGTAGAATTCTCATAAGTTACTTTTTCCAACTGACGAAATTGCAGAAAAGGAAGAAAACGGCACTGTTCAAAGATAGGAATCTCCAATCAGTTACGTGTTGTAGTAAGTGTCCGAACGGACAGTAATGACTAAAACTTCAGATTTTGTCCTTATTAGGTTGCTTCTGGTCCTATCATTTGCAGGGTATGTTAGGATACCTGTACTTGTTACAAACATGCAAAAATCTAAATCGATTTCCTGATTTAGCAAATCACTGATAGTGCCTTTAATATACTTTTGTGAATAAAATGATTAAAATTCTCATATTTAGTTACATGGCCAGTTTCTTTATGGTGAAGGTGGTTGAAAGTAAAACAGGCTATCAATCTTGAAAAAAGTGGTAAAGAGCTGATTTTTGTACCAGATAAGAATGTGTTTAAGATCTATATCCAAAATCTGCTAAACCCTGTTTGGGGAGAATTGTTTTATGAGTGTTTGAAAAGGGTTCACAGAGGGACTAATATTTAAAATGTTCTGTTTGTGTTAAAATATATACAAACACCTCATGACCACCATATGACCTTGAATATTTTACTAATTTGCTCTAAACCTATAATCATAAAGAGTGCAATGTGCCATTTTTAATCACTTGGACTAGAAAATACACTGTATACATTTAATGTTTAAATCAATCAATTAGTTTTAACATCAAACCCTCACAGAAGATTTTTCTTTCAAAGAGGATTTGTTGATATTTTGTTTTATGATCTCATTCTGCTCATCTGGTTGCAAAAAAAGCAGCTTTCAATTCAATCATTTCCCCACACTGTAAAAATAGATCTGTAAATTTACGGAAATTCTGGCAGCGAATTTTCCAGGATTTTTTTCTAAGTACAACGTTTTCCGTAAACAATAGAAGCTTTGTTCAATTTGTGGAACTTTTACAGCCTTTTTTACGGAAATTTGCCTCAGATACGATACATTCATATTTTTCATAGAAATTAATCAGTAATTTAAAATACAGAATTCTGGAAATTTTGCTGCCGAAATTTTTGAAATATCGAAATAAGACGTCAATTTTTGGTTTGTATAGATTTTTATCATGGCGCGTATTTAAACTCCAAAATTCAAATTTATGAACTAATATCACGTGAACGAGTTCAAGAGGCCATTTCTCCCTTAATACCATTTGTGTTTTTTTAGTGAATTTAAGAAAACATTTTCCTGATGATTTGATTTCCTTAATTTACAACAATTTTAAGAGTGGCAAGGAGGAGTCATTTAATGCATGCCCAACTACTATTAGGTCCAATATACCCACAGCCAGTACCTTAGAGGGTATTTTTAACCATCCCATAATGCATTTGTAACAAAATTTAGAGTAGTTCCAAAAATTATTCCCAACTGATAGATTTTTAAATTACAGTCAGAACATTATACAGTATAAACCCTAATACATGCAACTAGTAACTATTCCAACCTTAAAGTAAACAAAACCTAAATAATACAACCCCGTCTGTTCCAATAACAGACGAGTTGCCCCTTAGAGTCGCCCTTTTACGACATTTAGGGGGGGGCAGCGGGGCTAATTCTAAACCCCGAACCCGCAGGGTTCCCTTTTAGTCACCTTTTACGACATGTAAGGGACAGCGAGCCTATTCTTAACCCCCGACCCGCTCAGGTGGGGGCTGAGAGTAGAGGAATGAGCGAGCGAACTGCAATTAACACCACAGGGTGTCTCGACAGAGGGATACTTTCCGGTGACCGACATGATCGGGAACATTGAATTTTAAGTTTGATCCCTCTCTTCAGGTTCATGAGATTAGCGGGAGTCACAAGTGCTGCATCATGTAAGAAATGTGCCCAATGAAATGGTAGCACAACACTTGCTGAAAGGACAATGAACCCCAGGGCGAGTGAGGACCTATTTTTGCAAACTTGGAAGATCGTACTTTATGAACTAGTTTGGAACCCGCTGGAAAGTCAATCCCCTCGTAGATTCCGAGTTTTTAATAGATTGATGCACCAATTACATCAAGCCTGATCAACAGGGGATTAGTGTCTTTCAAACTTAAAAGAAGCGACTCACCAGGTTAAAAAACGACCAGAATGTTGTTTTCAGTACTGAGAGGGAATTTGATAGTATGCCACCGAAGGAGAATGCCAGAGAAACCGAATAGTTGATAAATGGTCACAATCCCTTCTGGCAAATTTTTGTTTAACGAGTACTCGGAGAGGAGAAGGAATTCCCCTCAGAGATAACGCATGGAGTCGCTTATTGATTTTCTATGGAGAAAAAGACCATGGAGCATGTTTGCAAACTGGATAAGTATGATAGAAAGAGCTTGACGCCCGCTTGGAAGACAGCCCTCCTTAGAAATTAGTGTTTTCGGAGATTGACCATGCACCAACTCTGTTCAAACGCTTGATGAGATCCGCATGCAATGAGGTACGTCTTCAACTTCCAAAGAATGAATCGCCATTTAAAACACCAGTAATCTGGCTGTGGTCAGAGAAGGGATTTGATTGTAAGCCACTGAAAAGGGGAGCGCCAGTAGAAACAGATGAGCCCAAAGGAGACATCTCAAATACTAGTAATCGAAGAGGAGAGAAGGAATCCATCCTAGACATAACTCATGAGCCTCCTGTTTCTACGGAGAAAAAGACCAAGGAGCCGCATTTGCAAGCAGGGGCTTGTGATACCGGAGCGAAGTATGACGGCCCTTGGCCGAGCCTGAGAGGAGTGGATGAATTTGTACGCCATTTTAAGACGCTGGGTTCGAAAAGGAGAAAGAGCTTCACCCCTAAATTTGTGGGGTTACTTCCTGGGCGACTTTTTAAACCAGTTCAAGGCTTGTAAGCAGTATAATCGATGGAATGACAAGGAAGGGTCCTTCCACCTGTTTGCTAGCTGTTACAGGGGAAGCATTGACAGCCCTTAAGGTGAACGAGATACAACCACAGGATATGAGTTACAGGGAATTAGTGGACTTGATGACCAAGGAATTCGGACCTCGAGAGTGCTCAGAGAGTTACTTCTTAGAATTGTTGAGACGAGAACAACAGCCAAATGAGAGTCTTTATCAATTAGGACAAGCTATAAGGAAACTAAATAACGACTCTAGCACATCCTAGGACAGAGAGGAAAGAGAGAGATAGAATAGCACAAGTGCTTTAAGAAAGCAATAGCGGACCCCGAGGTTGGGAAAGATGTTTTTTGGGTAAGGCCCAAGACCTTAAACAGGGCAATTCAAGCTGCAATGGAGACTGAATCATATTACCGTGCCGAAAGGTCTAGAGGACGCGGTAAACCCAGTTTGTATGCAAGACCCGTGGACGTAAGTGCGAGCCCAGTGGAGAGTGATGAACTTCGACTACGCCTGGAGATGTTAGAATCTATGCTTGCAGAGTCTCTCCAGCAAATGCGAGTAAGCCAAAGCCCCCAGACCTATAAGTCGAGTTCGAGTAAAGGATCAGTCACAAAGTGTTTCAATTGTGGCAAAGTAGGACACGTTGCCAGAAACTGGTGGAGTCAGGGAAACGGAAAGAGGCCGACCCAAGGGGCCATGGGAAGGCCAAATCAAGCGCCCGACTCAGAGAGTCAGAGGCCAAGAGAAGGACCGGCAGTTCAGGATCAAAGCGGGAAAGAGAAGGGGCAGGAGGAGAAGACCCAAAAGTAGACCCTCTTCAGTGTCAAGCAATGGCAGGGCTTTTTGTCCCCGTAGAGATTAGGGGTGAGTGGTTACACATGCTTGTAGATACAGGAGCGACACAAACAGTTTTGTCTTCTGCTGTGTACGCGCTCATCCCCGATCATAAGAAACCAAGGCTTACTCCACTAAATGAAGTGCTTAGACAAGCAAATGAGAGCACGGTGAGAATCGTGGAAATGACGTGGGTCGAACTCAGTTGGGCCTATCACCCATGTGGTCAGTATAATAGTGGCAGATATACGCCATCAGGGACTTTTGGGAATGGACTTTTTATTAGCTACAGGAGGTTTACTTGATCTGAGTAGACTGGAGCTGAGAGTTAATGGGCAGAAGATACCATGCAAGACTGCCGATGATAACTATTTTTCCACGCGAGTAGTTTCCCTTGAGACAGTAGAGATACCACCTGGTCACAAGGTTGTAATACAGGGAACACCAGCAAAACCCCTGGTAACGAGTGAGTTGGGATTGATAGATCCTATAGAAAACAGATTTCCACAAGCAAGAGGAATAGGCTAGGCGTTGCCCGTGCCGTAGTAGCGAATGGAGAACAAGTACCCATCAGGTTTTTGAATGCACAGCGGGTACCACGTACTATTAGAAAGGGGACTGCGTTAGCATATCTTACTCCTTTGCTGCCCCAAAACATACATGAAATAATGTTGTGGATGTTGACTCAGTAACTTCAGAGGGCGCAGAGAGCAGTTTAGAGAGAAGGTTCCAGAACATCTAGGGATTGTTTGAGCGGAAAGCATTGAAGAGCTTGATCTTTGTGGGGAAAGTCGAGGCAAAGGCCTTGCTTCTGAGTTACCAAGACGTGTTTTCCAAGGGGGACAGTGATTTGGGAAGAACTAGTTTAGTTAAGCACACTATCGATACTGGACAAGCACGACCAATAAGACAACCGCTGCTGAGATTGCCTCTTGGACAGAGAGAAGAAGTAGAAAGGCAAGTGAAAGAGTTGTCAGAGAGAGGTGCAATCGAACCATCGGACAGTCCCTGGTCCAGTCCGGTAGTTCTGGTTGCAAAGAAAGATGGCAGTAAGCGCCTATGTATAGATTACAGGAAAGTATGCGGTCACTGGGAAAGACGCTTATCCGCTGCCAAGAATTGATGATAGTTTGGATGCACTCTCTGGAGCTCGTTGGTTCTCCACCCTGGATCTTGCCTCAGGGTACTGGCAAGTCGAAATGGACAATGATGCGCGCCAAAAGCCTGCCTTTGCTACCAATAGTGGGCTCTACAAATGGAATGTCATGCCCTTTGGGCTATGCAATGCCCCAGCGACTTTCGAACGTCTCATGGAGAGAGTCCTGGCCGGGCTCCATTGGAATATACTCCTAGTCTATCTTGATGATGTTATAGTGTATGGAAACACAGTGAGTGAGACAATTTCGCGACTGGAGCAAGTTCTCAGGAGATTCAGATCAGCAGGACTCAAGTTAAAACCTTCTAAGTGTAGTTTGTTTTGCTCCAAGGTAGAATACTTGGGTCATGTTGTTTCTAGAGATGGTATCCATACAGACCCCTCCAAGATCGATGCTGTTAGGAATTGGCCAACACCTAGCACTTAGACGCAGGTCTGTAGCTTTGTGGGTCTAGCATTGTATTATCGAGACCGTTGCTACGGATAACAGAGAAGAAGGTAGCATTTGAGTGGTGGACTGTAGATTGTGAGAATTCATTCCAGACATTGAAAACAGCTCTTATCTCCGCCCCTATACTGGCATACCCAGAACCGGAGGGACAGTTCATATTGGACACAGACGCTAGTGCGTTTGCGATTGGTGCAGTCTTATCCCAGGTCCAGGATGGAGACGAACGCGTAGTTGCTTATGCGAGTAAATCCTTTCCAAAGCAGAGCGCAACTATTGTGTTACACGGCGAGAGTTACTCGCGGTAGTTGTCTTCCTGAAGAAGTTTCGGCACTATCTGTGGGGAGGAAGAGTTCGAATCTGTAGTGATCATGGCTCTTTACGATGGCTCTATAACATCAAGAACCCAGAAGGGCAGCTGGCGAGATGGTTAGAGATCTTGAGTAGTTACGATCTTGAGATAGAGTATAGACCTGGGCGACGGCATCAAAATGCAGACTGATTGTCAAGAATACCATGCCGTCAATGCGGGAGAGAAGAGGCAGAAAGGGATGAATTAAGGGAGAGGAGAGTTCAACATCTCCGATATTGTGAAGCCCCCAGAGGAGAAGTAGAAAAAGGTAGAAAGTCACATAGAAGAAGCATGCGAAGGAATGCAGGCCACTCAAATAGAACTACAAAGAGAGGGGACTTTACCTGTGAGACTCCCTGGAAAGAGGGTGAAGACCAGGAAGGAGTATGTGAAGATAGTCCAATTGGCCAGACAGAACAAGAAGAAGTAGAAATTGACTCAGATGTGAATTCCGATGGCAGGAGAAACTGTTACACCTGGCAATGGTTGCCCCAGTGGGTAAAAGGAATTATGGAACGTAGAACAAGATGTCCAGCCACAGATGTCGCAGGAGAACAGTTCTGGTGGAAAGTCAGGCAACACCAAAAGCCAGTAGGAAATCGGTAAGCTGGACAGGGATACGAGCAACTGGTAGAAATCAGATACTACGAGGTGGACAATGCACGTAAAGGACGAAGGATAGGCCACCGCCCCTCAGAAATGCAGCCACCAGGGACTTGGCTAGGGAGAGATTGACAGCTAGAAATGCGTTGAAATGGACAGCTAGAGATTCACAGGAACCAGTTCCAGCTAATCGTGAACCGATTGATGAAGGTACTAGAAGTTGCAACGCCATCTTTCTCCACCTCACCTCCAGTCGAGCCTGCCTATGACCTTGATGGAGTTCGTGCGGAACAGAAAAGATCTGACCATGGCCCCGTTGATAGCCTACCTAGAGGAAGGTAAAGAGCGGCCCCCGTATGAAGAAGTATCTGGAGGCCCAGCAGAACTAAAAGTATATTGGGCTCAATGGCCGCTATTAGCTATGCGAGATGGCGTGGTTATGCAGAAAGTGGGAAAGTCATGATGGTAAAAATGCGAAATGGTTAGTAGTTCTCCCCACAACAATGCGTACAGGCATCCTGCAAGCTCTCCACGACGCCAAGACAGCCGGACATATGGGAGAAAAGAAAACCTTGCATAAAGTTCGACAACGGTACTCTACTGGTCTGGACTGACGAGAGATGTCAAATTCATGTGAAACAATGCGAGGAGTGTGCTAGAAGGAAGGGACCACAGAGAAAGCGAAAGGCTGCCCTGCGACAATTAAGAGTAGGTGTACCTCTTGAGAGAGTAGCCATTGATGTTTTGGGACCACTCCCAGAGTCTGAGTCAGGGAATTGCTATGTGTTAGTAATCGGCGATTATTTTACGAAATGGATGGAAACCTATGCAATTCCCGATCAAACTGCGGAAACAGTGGCTACAAAGGTATTCGAGGAATTTGTATGTAGATTTGGTGTCCCAAAGGAGCTACACTCCGACCAGGGCCGAAATTTTGAGGCACAGGTATTTCCAGGAGCTCTGCAAGTTGCTGGGCATTAGGAAGACTAGGACAACCCCGTATAACCCGAAGTCTGACGGTATGGTAGAACGCTTCAATAGAACTATCGTAAACGCGGTTTCCCTCATGATGGAACCCTGAGAAACAACGGATTGTGATAAGTATCTCCCTCATGTAGGTTTCGCGTATCGGTCATGCGTGCAGGAGTCAACTGGTGAGAGTCCATGTAGGGTTTGGGGAAGAGGTCTCCCTTCCCTTGGATTTGACGATAGAAGGTCCTCCAGATGAGCCTGAGTGTACGAAAGAACTGCTACGTAAGAATTTAGAGAGAGACTTAGACAGATTCATGAACGAGCTCGCCAAGCCCTTGGGCAGAGCGCTGCAAGGCAGAAGAAACACTTACGATCGTGGAACTAGTGGAGGTATCTTCAAGGTAGGCCAGTTTGTTTGGCTCCTCCAGAAGGCAAGGAGGCCTGGAATTTGTAAGAAGCTGAGTCTGCCTTGGGCGGGCCCATACCTTATATTGCCGAGGTCAGTCCTTTCTTATTTGATTTCCCCATCCAAGAACACCGAGGAGTACGCCCACCGTGGTACACGGGGATAGATTGAAGCTATATCAGGGCGTGCCCCGCACCCCCTGGGTCACGGAGAAGGACAGAGAAAAGCCAAATGAGACAGAACTATGCCATACTGACACGCACACACCTGCAGGTCGAGTGGTAACAGATACCAGTGTGGCGGTGTGGACGAAACAAAAGCCTGAAGCAAGTCGTGGAAGAGGGAGAACATCACAGGAATATATGCATGGAAAAAAGTAGGCCAGGAAAAGACAACACCGCTTGCGGGAGCAACACGGGGACCGCAAAACGTGCAAGGACCAAGGAGAAGTTGAAAAACCAGATACGACGGCCGCTCGTCCGTTCCACTAGAGTTCGCCGGAAGCCGGCGCGGTTCCGCTAAATTACTGTTGACAAAATGTAACCAATATGTACCAATGTAGCTGTACACCCATCATGAATTGTATTATATAAGTTGTGTTTTTTTTTAGTGGCCGTTGTTTGTATTGTTTTGTTTTTCTCTTCAATTATGCAGTTCCCAAGCCTGGCCCTATGAGAGAGAAAGAAAAACAAAGAGAGGATTTACATCTTAGAGTGAAAGAAGTGAGAAGATGCCGCGTTCTCGAGAATCTTCTCGACGTCGTCAAGAGAAAGAAGACGGGAGAAGTGTGACTGGAAGAGGGGAAAAGACCGCAGAAGTAAAAGTAGGAGTAGGGAACGCCATGGACGGGAAGATAGCAAGAGTCCTTCTCCTAAGAAAGAGAGTAGGTGGGCTTTCCTCCGTGAACCCTCGCAACCAGGGGAAAACACCACCACCACAGGAAACTACATATATTTAGAAGGTGCTGCGGGGTGTAGGAAAGGGTTAATCAGACAGTGGTTAAAACCGTTCTACCCCACAGAGATTGAGAACATTAAAGGAAGGCCTGGTGATTTCGTGATTGATTTTATTACCCCTAATGAGGCAAGATTGGCCAAGGAAACCCTTCGTGGCACGAAGTTGGAGGGGAAGACTGTTAAAATGACTGTTTACTGTCAAGAGCCCGTAGTTGGTCTACAGGCCTTGAATCCCACCCCTCTACCTGGAGTACAATCATGGACTGGAAAGGGCCGGGGTGGCTTACTGCCGTCACTTCCCCTCGGGGGTTATCGAATTCCTAAAATTCCTGCGGCCCAAGGTCATCCAGACAGGAGTGAATCCCAGTCGGAGGGACGTGTGGCGATGGAGATGGGAGAAAAGGAGAGAGCGGAAGCGGAAAAATGGGAACAGGTCAGGAAAGAACGCTTGAAGAAGGCAGAGGAAGATTATCAACAAATGGAAGCAGCGAGACAAAAGGCGTGGAAGGAGGAAATGGAGAAACATAGGATAGAGTTGAGTTCTTTAGTGGAGTTGGAGAAGACCAAGTTAAAAGAGGAAGTTACTAGAGAACTTATTGAAAAAGAGTATCAGCGTATTCAGGAAGGTGTGGGCGAGAAAATCCGTCAAGAAGCTAAACGCCTTAGGGTACCAGAGAAGCTGATGGTTGAAGAGACGCCCTCTCCTCCTAAAGTACAAAAACCACTGCCGGAGAATGTCACGGTTGAGGAGGTATCGTCCCCTACTGAATCAGCGAAAACAAACTAACAGAAAAGATGATGGTTGGGAGGACATTACCCTCACCAGAAACAGGAAATACCAGAGAAGGTGAAGGTTGAGGAGGCGTCCTCTCAGAAAAGAGAAACACCTGCCAGAAAAAAGAAGGTTGAAGAGACTTCTCCCTCCCAAAAAACACGAAACCACTACCATAAAGCCAATGCCGAGGGAGACAACTTTCTCCAAACAAAACAAGAATCATTACCAGAAAAGAGATGATTGAGGATGCCCCTCTCCGCCTAAAGTTACAAACCACACTACCAGAGAAGACGAAGGTTGAGGAGACACCCTCCCCTCCCAAAGCACAGAGGTCACCAGAGAAGGTGCTGGTTGAGAAACCCTCGGCCATAAAGCACAAAGACCACTGTCAGAAAAGACAAAAACAGTTGAGGGGAACATTCTTCCCTAAAGCACGAGTAGTCCCTCAATTGAAGATCAAGTTACAAGAGGCGGTTCGTCCCAAAAAGCCAACGCATTCCACGAAGAACTGATGGGAGGGAAGAATTAAAGTAGTGAAAAACGGGGACTGTAAGAACCAGCGAAGGTCGTTAACCAACGAAGCCTGTTGTAAAAGTGTCAACCTCTAAGAAGAAGCCCGATTGTGAGATCGTGGTGCCCGTCAGGCGAGGGGCGACTGGGCAACGAAGGACCATCTTAGAACAGTATAAAAGAACTAAATAGGGTCCAATACGCTGAGTTTGGGGTAGATAAGGAAGGCAGACCGATAAGGAAGGAAACCAGATAATTATACCAGCAATGGATTAGGGGTAGACTATAAATTTTGTTAGGATTTGTGTTCGGCCTGCTATTTGCCGTGGACGTCAGGGCCTGGTGGGGCTGTGTAACAAAATTTAGAGTAGTTCCAAATCCGAGACTCAGGGTGGAGAGAAAGTGGCGCGCGAACGCCTGTGTGACTTTGTAGATTTTGATGTCATCAGCGAGACTCGTGTGGGTCGTCAGTTCGGCCTTCGCTTTTGCCCAGGTGCGTATGTGTTGACATAGCTGTGGTAAATAATTTGATTTATTTTACCAATTCGGTTTAAATTATTATTTGTTTGTTATGACGGGTTGTAAGTATCACCGTGCTGTTATGCTGGATGCCGTGAGTATGGTAATTTAGTAATTCCGGTAGGATTTTGAGATTTTTTGATGTTTATACGCCTCCCCACCGGTCACTCTTCCACGACGAATTTCAGGCTGATCATTATGGTCTACTGTTCATAAGACAACGCTAAATTATGTGGTTTTGTAATTTAAACGGGACTATTATATTAGTGTGCAATCATTGTAGAAAAGAATAATCAGGCTAGTTCAGCTATTACCATGGTTGTATCGGGTTAGCAGTCCAGCGCGCAAGTCAATGTATCGTTCATTCATGTGTACCTGATAACCAAGCACCCTTTTTGGTCCGAGTTTGTCACAATTGTTGCTTCTTTAATGCTGCTATGAATATTTAGCACTTTCTTTCAGTGGATGGGCCTTTAATTGCAAGGTCTTGACGCATTGTGAATGATGTGGAAACTTAGGCACCCACATTGCTTTGCGTGTATTGTAGAGATTGCCATACCGGCCATTTTAACGGGTTGTAGAATAGACCTTGTTGTCTACACGGGAAAACGTAGGCAGCACCTCTTGTTGTGGTAGAGAGGTATAGGGCGCATTCGTGCATATATAATGAGCTTCTGTCTTGCTTTCGCCTCGGGCTCATGAGCGAGCTCATTGGCTGCTGCTAGTTTTGGATAGTTATGAGGGGGGTTAGGTCCACGCGATTTCAATTAGTATTATGGGATAGTTTGAGAATATGACCCATGGTGGTAGCTGTCATGGTTTTGGGTGTGGAGGTGCTATTGGCGGATCAATTTTCTTAGGAGTATGTAAAGGAAGGGTAACCTTTGACATGTTTTCATAAAGTTATACAGCCCCCATAATATTTTAATTATTTTATTTTATTTTGTCATATCACATTAACCACTTGTTGTCTTTTATTGAACAAGAGCTGTATTTAATAGCAATCAGTTATGATTGTTATCCCAATAATCTTTTTATTATTTTCCGACTTCAGAAAATTAAAGCTTGCTTTATACCCCTTGCCATTTTTTGTGGATAATTCCATATTTATGCTATCTCTTTGTTTCAATTGGGGATTAAAAATTATGTTCTAGTACTACTGAATTTTCCATAACAGTGTCCCATGTGCAGGGACAATTGACTGTTGTGATTTTTAGAAGTAAACCAGTGGACCAAACTTAGCTAGGAGGTTAATCATTTTTTATTTATTCGTGTGTGAAATCCTAGTATGCAGCTCCATGTTTTATAGGTATTTTTTTTATATGATTCCAAAATTATGAGGGCCACTTGTTTCAACAAATCACTACTACTCAATTTATTAAAATGAGTTTAGAAAATAATTGTGGTAGATACTTTGTCGACCACAATGAGTAATGCACAAATGGATATGATGGCTGACAGAGTTTAAGACTTAATTGAGGTTAAATGAGGAAAATGTGTTTTCTCATTAATCAAATCAGTAATGAGAACTAGTGTTATGGTAATCCAGATGTTAGTTCATTGACATTTAGTGAGCACCATGAAAATGTTCTAACATTTAATATTTTATTAGGACAGTATTCCTCAGGGTACTAAAAAAATTGTGTGTTAATGATGATACCAAGCAAGGTTGGGTGTACTATATACTGAGGGACATCTATGTCTTTGTCCGAGTTTGTCAAATTGTAGATAATAACTCTTTTACCCACTCAAGATAATGTAATTGAAAACAACAGCAACAACAACAAAAGGGCCTGGTTATTGACAAATCTATTGATGGTAAAACAATCATGGTGAACAAATTTATCTTTCTGGTCAATGTCCTTATTATTGCATGTCAATATTGATCATGAAATATTGCCTATTTTATTTTTTGATCCACCATGGTCAATTTTTATTGATATAAAAACACTTGGCGAGTTACAACTGGGACATGTCAATTAAATGTTTCTTGGTTGTTACTTTTGCTGGTAAGAGTTTGCTATACAACCATGGATAACCCTATTACAAGCCCAGCCTTTATGCTGTGATTTATTGATGGTGAAAGTTTGACAACGTTCAACCAAAGATGATGTAATATAGATTGACTTTTAACCCCCGTCTTCCGGAGCCATTTTTTGTAACAAACTCCCGAACGGGGGGGGGGGGGGGGGTGGTTACCACCCCCCGGTATTTCGTTACGGAACACCCGAGTTCCTGTAAATTTGGTACGGTACCAAAGGATAGCTTAAGTTCCTCTTTCCATGGTACCACAATAAGTACTAACATCCCCATTATGAGACGTCCCCCGAATGAGTCATCTGTTGAGGAAAGTACGAAAATACGAATATAGGTTGGAAAATTGATATTTCGCAATTTTGCGACTCAACCCCTATTATAGCTCTAAAATGATGTCATTATATAACACTAGTCCATTTCCCATCAAGTAAGGCCAAAACGCATGAAATCTGATTTTTTCCTAACCTTTTTGGGCGCAAAAATTAATTTTTCAACTGTGTGTGTCTATGGAAATGGCCGTTTTAGCTGACATGCGAACTTTTATGAACGTCACTGTGACGTAAAGCTAGGCATGTTGGTACTTCATTTTGGTACAAGGGAAAGAGAGGACCATAGCTATCTATTGGTACAAGTGTCTGTGATGTTTCCTGTGTTTGTGTTTTAGGCATGTTGGTACTTCTCTTCCGGAGGGGTGGGTTACCACCCCCCCCCCCCTAAGACTATCGAATCCACGTTGGGATCACACCTGTATCTTACCTATACCCCCGGTGGATGTTTTGTTTTTGGATTAAAATGAGCGGAACATGACAATTCCAATTACATTAACTAATTTTGGCCACCAAAAGGGGGGTTTTAGCAGCCGGGGACAAAACCGGAAGGGGGGGGGTGGTACCACCCCCCCCCCCCCCTTCGGTAGACGAGGGTTTAAGATTGTATAACCACCCAAAATTTGTAAATGACAAAGTTACTAACATATAGCTTGTGTGTGGGTAATGAGAATGCAATTTCACAAAGAAAGAGTAACTAAGACGCCGAAATGTGATTTTATTTAGAGGAAACTGACAACCAAAGCTATGGTATTGTTGACCATGAGTGTGAATGAACTTAACAGATTTCATATACAGGGTTTTATAGGTTTATGCAGTAGTTTAAAGTCGATTATAATGCTGAAAGAGTTGAATATTTTTATTTTCAATTCAACAAATTATGTGAAAGATTTGGTCTATGATTCAATCCATCACGTTGTGTTTTGTATACACTTGGTTTTCAATTAACTGCATGGCTCACTCTGAAAGAACGTAGTGGAGTAATGACTACTGAAATAAGTACATAATCCGACACGTGTTCCTGAGTGATGGTAACTGATAGTTTATTGTGCTGAGCCTTACTGAGAAAAGTGTTCTAGTTCTATACCATCCCGAAGAAGAGATGACTGAGTGATGAGGGCTACCCGTGTGATTGGCGCTACTCTAAACCATAATAAGGATGACAATCTCCGTGATAATCGTGCAACAGGTTGAATTATTCGTAGTATTGCGGTTTTGAATGACCCTACTGAGTTTCCAACTGGAAGTGAGGAGTACTGAAGGGAAGCCTACTGTTTGAGACTTCTGAGTAATGTCGAAAGAGTAGTAGAGTCATCAGTATACTCCTATGGCTGCTCTGAACATCTCTTGTCTTTACTGAGCACCTTGTCATGTTTCCCTTTAAAGTATTGAATTGTTTTCTATATTCTACCCATTTTTTATACGAGTTGGGTTGGCTGTACATCATTGTAACACATTACATTCTCAAGTTCTTGAAATTACTGACCAGAGTTATCATGAAACTCAAATTTACAGTTGCCACCCTTAGATTTTAGTGATAGTGACAAAGCCCTTTAATTATCGAGATAATGGTTACGAACTTTAGCTTGTGAAGACCCTAATTGCCACATTGAAGTTATCATATAGTTTGAACTGACCAAATTGTCTTATTAATAACAACCTACGCGTTTTTTTTTTGTATAAATCTTTGGAGGAAGAATTCTTTTTTATATTGTATTCTTAGTTATTATGGAATTGTATGGAGCTTATCACCCTTAGGTCACTGAGTATTAAAACCCCCGGATATTATGTATAAATGATCATCGTTTTAATTAGGATGGGAATACTTATTATGAAAATGTATAGAAGATGGAGGCTTGGTAATATTGTAACCCAGTGTCGCCTTCGCTTTCCCAGTATTAACGTTCCAGCCTCCAGACACATGACTCTTCAAAGCAGCAGCAACATACTCTTCAATAAATCTCTAGACAACCATTTAATCTGCCCCGTCAGCATTGATTTATTCTGTGTTAGTGAAGGTGACGAGCGCAAGCACGGTGGTTCTGCCCCGCCAAACGAATACATGTCTACCACCGCATCCCAACAAAATTACGTGTGCAATGCGCCTTCCTGAAAAGGGCGTCATCCTAGAGTTGAATTTGATATCCTGCCTTGATATTTGAGAGATCTATCTGTGATTACCCCCCTAGGCGCGCTACCGTAACGGCGATCTAGACCACAACCAAAGAGTTTGAGCCGAAACTCGTCACCACTCCAATAGCCATGGACGATACAAATACTAACACATCGCACTAGGGGTGTGGGTTGTGTCTATGTCTTTTAAAATGAAAACATTGATCTAACTAGCTTCATTGAACGTTATTCTCATGATAGGAAATGTATTTTTAGCTTTCATTTACTTTTTTTGTTGAGGTAAAATAGACCACTCTGTTCAAATTTTATGGTCCTCTGGTAAAGGTGCAACTAGAGATGTTCAAATAACGGGTGTCCTAATGATGTGAAAATTCTGAGTTCACTGGTGTAAAGTCTTGAATATAAAAATACACCAGCGTGTAAGGAATAAGCTTAAACTGTTATTTCTTTGGTCCAAAATTGTGAACTTCGATTTTCGTAATAGGAGCAAATACGACATTTCAGCCTATGTTTTCTATTTAAGTAGCATGTAAAATCACCTGTTATTTTCCATTTGAAGTTTATTTCTGTAACCAAATAAAAGGTAGGGAATCTATTGAGCATTAATCTAAATGAAATCACTAGATATCCCAGAAAATATGGAGGACTTGAAATCTCTCGGTTGCACCTTTAGCAGCCAAGTCTTGCACGTTTCGGGTGCATTTTTGTATGAATGTACAAAGAAAGTGCTCACCCTATATTTTGAGAAAATAATTTTTTTAAAGATTATATCACATCTTACAAGTTTTTTTTCTAAATTAATTTAATAAAACATGAATACATTCATTAGACATCAAACCACCTCGAAATTTTCAGGTTGACACATTCATTTTCTTATGTATGATGTCATTTTTAGTTTGTTATATGCTACTATGTAATTTCGTGATTTTTTTCAAAAAAAAATTGTTATGGTTCTTTTCTTTGCTCTGAAATACTATACATTCCGCTGGCTATTTTGGCCCCATGGGTAAGAAACGATTCTTTGAGATGCTGTTCATTTAAAACCAAATCGAATGCCACTTTAAGGAATGGCTTTTTCTCAGTTGAGTATACCTACTTTACCACGGGTCAACATACCAACAGGTGGAGATCCTCTCACTGCACTGGATTGTTTCCTTAATGTCTATTGCGACATCCACATTGCTTCTTTTACTAACCCTACTTCCAGAAAAAAAATTTTACAAAATACAGTGGCTCTGCTTCACCCCGCCTGGGCAAGTTTAATTTGTTGTTTTGATTTGGATTTCTAATAGCCTGCACTGTTTAACTGACGACGTCTCATGCTCGTGAAATGGCTTGTAATGCACTCAACGATCACAGTGGAGAAGTCAGCTCTTCTAAAACGAAAGGTTTTGGGTGCTCGCCTTTTGTTTTGTTTTGTTAGTCATTGTGTTTCTTTATTTCAAGATTTTACTACCACATGTAAATTTTGAACCAGACGTCCTTGCCTAGCATCAGAGAAAAAGCCCTTATACAGCAGAGACCCTAACTGGCGCAAACACAAACTAACGCCTCAAACTTTTCCCTGCTGTAACATTCATTAAAACATGTTGGAATGCCTTCTGGATATCAAGTTGAACATCGTTGCCTTAAAATCATTTTGGACTTAAGACCAATTTGTCCTCATTACGAACCCCCGTCAAAATAGTTCTAAGAGCTCCAAAGAACCATCACAACATAATTTAGACTCTGTTTTCTGTCTAGAATTCTCTTCTGATTGATAAGGAATATAGGAAAATCTTTAGCAATCACGTTTCCTTTCCTCCTTGCCGTAGAGATGACAAAGAATGTGTGAATGTTAATCCGTTTGCTGTTGAGAAGTTTTGACCCGGAAATAAGTAAAGCTTCTCCCAAACTCGCTGAAATCCTCGGTGGCACAGCGTTGAAAAGGGGAAAAGAATATTACGGGGGTTTACGCTAGTAGCTCACTGGTGGTTTGTAAGCATGTATCCGAGCTAACCCTTTCAGACTCCACTAATTGAGGTCCAGGAACAATATTTTAGGTTTGGTAAACATAATTCTCATTGAAGCCGAAATACGAATGGCCACGCCCCTTTTGGGGGGGTCACGCCCCTTTTGAGCGAAGTACTCCTGACTGTATCCACCGAACCGTTTGACCTAGAAGGTTGAGAGACCACTTCAAAATTGCGGACATAATGGCCACATATGGGTCAGTAATCCATTTTTATAGCAAAAAGTCAAAGGTTTTTAAGATATTTCAAAAACTGATTTTGTTTTAACAAAAAAAGGACCAATTTGCATGCGTAAAACAGCGGCGTTTGCAAATGATTCTTTCCATGAGAAACTCTCTTAAAAACTACAAACCGAGGTGCTATTTTGCTCAAAGTGGCAGCCCAAAGCAAAATAGGCACATTGCAGTCACCGAGGGACAACAGTTTTAACCAGAGACCCGAATTAATGAAGTAACGTCATATATGTGTTCCCGTCTGTACATACCTCACATAAAGTTTCATATTGGGAAAACCAACCGAGTTCTAAAAACATAAAAAAAAATCTCGGGCACAAACAGCGCAACTGATAGAAGTACTATTTACGGCTTGGATGTACTATTTACGGACGGAAATAGTATCTATTCACCTCCCTCATCAAAATAGGTATATTTGGACTCACGTGATATTTTTGACCCAAATAAAGATCTTAGATTTTAGTATGAAAGTATATATATTTAAAAATGTCGACCAATATATAAAATCCTACCCCTTCATTCAAAAAAATTCAAAACCTTTTCTCTAAAAGAGGCTTTTATCGGATTTTGAAAAACATTGTTCTATATAACTTTAGATTATTTGGTATAAAATCAGATGTTACTCAACATTTGTTCATCAAGAAACATAGGCATTACTAGGAATGTATTGCACCCCATTGACAAATCCAAACACGTTAGGAAAAATGAGTATTTATTAGTTTTGTTTTCACTTCATGGCTCCAACCAATTCGACTAGTTAGACACCACTAACACTTTTGCACAGTAATACTGACTCGCAACGTTGCTTTTGAGGTTGGTAAATTTATCACACGCGTGCAAGTTCGTGTTATCTTTGCGTATGTTGAAGCTTGTTGACCTAAGAATCGCTTGTTTCTTTCACTGAATATTGTAATGGTAAAATTGGTCACTTGAAGAAAGAAGAGGAGAAGGGCTGGGATGATGGGAAATAGGGGAAAACACAATGAATGGACGAAAAGGTAGATAGATAATGAACAGCAATTGGAGAGCCAAGAAGCATAAGAAAAGGATACCAAAGACCAAGAAAAAGAAGAAATACTAGGATCGACAAAAACATCATAGGGTATCAAGAAGGAGAAGCGCATTATACAAAAAGGCAGAAAAACAGAAAAAAAGACAAACACATGATATACAAAAGTGTAAAAGAGGTTAACAAACAATTAACATTAAGGTGCCAGGGGTTTTCACTCCCTTGGTGCCCAAGGGGGGGGGGGGGGGGGGGGGGGTTTCATGACCCCCCCCCCCTAAGGAAACCCCTTTCCGAGTGAATTTTTGCACGAAATTTATACCACAATCATGTGAAGGGTCATAAGACAACCCCCAATCAGCAACAAAAAATGAAATTTGTTATTTTGGCGGCAAATAAGGGGCAAACAACTTGTTTTCAAACCACGCGAAATTGGGAAAAAGACGGAAAATTCAAATGAGCCTTCCCTTACACCAAACATTTTGAAAACTTATTTTATTTTGTATCTATTCTAAAGACTCCAAATGAACAGTATATTTAACACAAACAGCAGTTTTAGGGAATCCTGTATTTTTTTACGGATGTTGCCAAATACACTTCCATTTTCCTTCCATAGAGTTTTGACAGTAAAGGGTTTTTTGGCCAACCATGATGAAATTGTTTTGTTTTCATCACATAAAGGGTTAATTTGGTTTTTATTAATGTTACTAATATTATGTTTAGCTTACATGTATGTTGTGACCTTTGATCAATCCACAAAAAAATTTGCTTTGGTTCTGGTTTCTTATTCTAGTTTTAAAATATTCTGAAATACTTTCCCCCGTTAGTTGCCCAAGGGGGGGGGGGTTCCATGGGACCGCCCACTATTAACTCATTAATCATTGGCCGATTTTAATTATTTTGGTATAAAAGAAGCGCATTAACAAGTCAGACAATTACAAAAATTTCGGCGCAAAATCCCACGCGGGGGTAAATCGTCCAGCGCGAAACAAAGTTTTGGGTCCCTAGGAACCCACCCACCCCCCCCTTGGTCCACTTAAGTGTTAAAGGGGCATTTCGTGATCCACAGCCTCGTCCCCCCCGACTTACCTAAAATGTTGAGATTTCTATACCACCTGAACCGTTAGCCTTAGTAATCTACGTGTGCCAAATCTTACGTGCCAATTCGGTCGTATCTGTAAGAATTCCCATTTTGTATTTTCTGGTCCGTAAACGACAGAAATTACACATCAGTAGCCTATGGTACCCGTGGAACAAGCAATAGCTCAATAACACAAAACCGCAAGATCATGATGAGCTCAATTGTGTGAATGAGTCTTTTCTCAAAGATATCTAGTGGATATATGAATAAAACAGATGGTGATGAAATCACGAATGCACCTTTTAGAGGACGTAGAAGAAAGGAAGATCAAAGGCCTGACATTGACCGTGGTTGGTTTATTGGTTCCGATTTTAAATGTCGTTTTCGCCGACTGCACTGCCACTTACCCATATCGAATGAAAAAGGTCAAATTTTTGTCAAGCTCAAAGTTTGAACCTTACCTTCTAAAATATAATGTACATCCCCACAATCCGAAAAATAATTCAATTTGATGTAAAATTACAAAATCAAGGCATTTTAATTTTTGCTTTTTAGACATCCGAAGAAAACGGGCGGATTTTTCGCCATGCTTCATTGATCAAAAGCGCCCAATTTTGCTCGCCTCGTGACGTCAAAGTGATGACCAATGCTCACTTTTTGTGTATGCAATGAACAGTTACACTATGCCAACACTAATTTGGGAGTTATGAATCTCCGAATGGTTTATAAGCATGAGCTATAGTAGATTCACTCATCGTGCCACCAGAAGAAAAGTTTTGACAGCGTCGATTACTTGGGAAAGGAGGCAGAAAAAAATATTGGGCCGATCACCTGTTTCCATGAACAAACTAAGACAATCTGACTTTTCATGTTGCATTTTTAGAAAGAGAGTGCAAAGACGTGTGTGTTCGATAAAAGTCAGTGACATTACTTGAATGCCACTGAAGCAAATACGAATAGTCAAGATCTTCTGAGAGATAATGTAGCCTCTAACGGCCCCCAACAAATATGAATTGATGTTTCGCTCTATCGGATACATGTTTTCAATAGTTTAACGTGGAATTTTTAATTTCCAGCCAACTGAACCTGCCCCTCATTCAATGCCTTTACCTTCGAAGAAGTACTATAGGTGACATGCTGGGTTGAATCTACTATAGGGTGTTAACGAATATTAAGTATTTGCGACAGCCTGGAGACGGGATCAAATTTGTTTTCTATTAATTTTCACCAAGTTCTCAATTCGGAAGAAAACACGTGTTGACCTCGAATTGTTAGTTTTTTGTCATTGCTGACACTGTAATATTGATTGGATTAATGAAAGTAATATAAAATTTGAAAAGTTACAGGGAATACACATTTTGTTTCATTTCGTGTGTTTTTTAATTATTATTGATATAAAACACATCGATCGGCAGTTCACTCGAATGGAAAGTGGCAACACTGCGAATATTGTCCTCACCTTGACGTCACCATTTGCCTGCGATGTGGATTTGTCGGATCGTTTTCGAGTAACTATGGGCGGAACATAAAGGGCAAATACTTAACAAATGTGGACAATTTTCAACTTATTTTTGATTTATATGTTAATCTACGTTACTTATCTTTCCATCCATACACTAATGTTCAATATTCAGAATCATGACTATTTCCTTTAACTTAAGTTTACATTGTTGCCACTAGCAATTACAGCTCCTCTGACTTGTGCATACTGTGATTTATGTAGAACTGTTCTAGTGTATGTAATTAGTATCCTTTTGTTGTAAAACTGCGATGACGAAAAATCCTTCGCATTGCTTGGGAACACTAATCGCAAAGTATATCACGAGTGTATCTGCTAGTGGTGTCGCACGGTAGTATAATCCAAATTCAAAAACCGATGTTTTTTGTGATATGCTTCCAGTTAGGGAGTAAGCCTATGAAAAATCAACCTGTTTTCTTTGATGGTTACGCTGAGCTCCTTGCTTTCTGCTCCCATAATTTTTCTCAGCTAACAGTATCCATTTCCTGTGACAAACTAAGTTGCGGGAAAGGAAAAAAATCATGCATGTTGCATTTCACTTCAAGCAATTGACACTGGTATTAACGGACTTTAATAGTTTAATGACTTCCAATAGTTATTATGACTCTTTTTGTAAGTTACAATCTGTGAGTGTTCAGAATGAGCATACCGCAAAAAATATCTTCACAGAAAGGGGTTAATCGCACATGATCACTATGTGACTATGTGAAGTATATATAGGATTACATTCTTAAAGGGATTGTTTTCATTTCTAATTGACAACATACAACGTGTTGGGGTCTAGCAGGACATTGAAAGTTTCAATCTACCTAGTAATGGAATCCTCTAATAAATCAAAAGTCATCTAAAACTTCTTCTTCTTCTTCTTCAGCGTATCCACAATCCATTGGTAATGGCTTAGTGGTGGTGTTAGGAATTTATTCAACTGAGTGTGTTGATCCGGTGCCGCGTTTATCCATGATACGGACGCTCCTAACATGACCGCTATTTGAGGCTGGGGCGAGTGGGAACGTCAGGGTTTTCACACCTACTCTACACTGACTGCGATGTACATTTACAGTTGTGACTCTCTGCTACACGGGACCGACGGTTTAACGTCCCCCCCGAAGGACAGGATGCTTTCATGACCCATTGCCCAATTCCAATGAACCATGGAGGAGAGCGGTATTCTGATACCATCAATCGCTGGTATACAGATCAAATCCAGAATTGATCGTACCCGAATAAATCCCAGCAGGTGCCACGACCCCACCGGATTCGAACCTTGAACTTTGTGTTGGTAACCTGCGCCACAGCAAGCACCCTAACCGCTATGCCACGCTCTCCCACTAAACTAAAAGTAAATACCTCCCATCTACTATGTTAACTAATACTCATACCTTCTTTTCCACCGGCTACAAAATTAGTCAATTTGTTTATGCAAGAGGTCGTCAAATATGAACACGTAACATTTCCGCACAACTTATACACAGTCTAAGATCTAAAATTAACTTGTTTTATAAAATTCCTACAAGAAAAAAACATCAACTCTGTCTGAAAAAAAAAGAAGTAGTCGAAATCCCATCCATGTCCTGTCATTGTAATTAGTCGGCAAATGGAGGCCACCACAAAGGCGGGAACAGGATCAACCTTACAGTGCTCATACTCAGGTTACGAGCTCTCCCAGCTCAGGCGAATGACCAAACAACAACTCACCATCGGGGCCGTTGCACACTCGTTGGGAATTATCCAAAATGTCGAAGGGAATGGCAAACCAATGCAAACAACCCGCACAATCGCGCAAAAACGCATTGGAAAGCTGTAAGTTTTGCGAACTACAATGGGCTTTTAATTAACAGAGTTAAATTAATTGAACAATCGTACTGATTGGTATCTTCCAAGAAGTCATTACGCTCTGTTATTCTAACAGCCTCCAACCGTACCCGTGCGTGGTCTGTGGATTTTATAGACCACTCCAATCACTTTGGGGTACTGCGTGATACTTCAACCCCAACCGCCATTTCACAGGCTAAGGCGATGAGTTGACTCTCGAGCAAGCAGCCCAAAATGTTGTCAGCAATGAATCACATTGCCAACTGACAAGAACTATGAACGCAATTGCGAGTTTTTTTTGTAAACATTTTGTTCTTTAACAAGTTAAACCTGGCAGCGCAATACCATATTATGCAACCTTATTTGTTGCTGTGAATGGGTGTGTTATTTGTCCGTCAATATTGTAGGTTAAGGAATGCCAAGTGTACACGATATCAGTTCTTCGTGTACTACTTCAGTTTAGCAGGTATAATTCAACACCAGATATTGTAATAAATCTGATTTTTGTCAATTATTAAAGTATTAGTTAAAGACTCTAGAGAAACGAAAATTAATTTTAAAATCTTTGGAAATCTATGCCTGAAAATCAATATAGACGCTCAAGATTTCCTTCAGCATAGTCGTTAAATTCGACACTGTTCATACAGTATACTTGAATATATGTCTAGGCTTGTAAGTAACATCTTGAATCCATATGGGGTCGTCTTTTTCAGACAACCCTGCCAATTCTTTAAAATTTTATCGTCACATGCAAAAAAAAAAATCCTCAGTCAATATGTGGGAAAAGCCTTTTAAAATAGGTCTTGATTAAGGAAGCAACTATAATTTGAAAACCTAAACCCAAAGTGTACTCCCTCTTTGATGCTATCGAATGTGATGTTTTCAACAAGCAAAAAAAAAAGCACATGCCTTAACATGAGCATTAATAACCACCTTACAGACTTATCATGTTATCAAGATAAGTTTCCTTTCGGGAATACGATATCTTCTTTATTCACCTTTACAACAAAATTTACACAACAATGGGGTCAATTGTGTTTTAATCTAGTGAGATATTGTTTCCATAACTTAGCATTGGTAGTAAGAATGTTTATTGCGATATCATAGCCCGAATATCTATTCAATCGCTGTGCTAGAAGGATTGCTAGCGCATAAGTCATATCCTCATTCGAAAATTTTAAATTTCTTGAGGTTTGTTAACGCAATAGTATTTAGATGTCTCAGGGAAAACGGCTGTAGCAGGTATTTTTCAATATTGGTCTTATATAAAATAAGTTAGAAAATTTCTCTAGAGAACGAATACTTTTGCACGGTGAGCACTAGGGCCTGCATACATGACCATATGGGTTTGAGGTGTTTATTTGTCATCATGCACATTGAGTGTGTTATTCATTTCACCACAGTTAATCGATTGGCAATATTAATTTTTAGCTAGGACGTTTTGGGTTCACGGGCACTTTCAATGACTATTTAAACATTACTCTCCATGCCGTTTTTTTTTGCTTAGAATTATCTGGGAGGGCGGGGTTTGTTTCTTCTGTGTACGTGAAAATATTGTTAAGCCTATTACTTTTGCAAATATACACTGTAAAATATTGCAGGGCCCTTTATATTGTAAAATAATGTAAAACGGATTTAGAAATTACGTTGTCTGCTATCGTTTAAAGAGGTCAAAATACTGCAATTTTTATATTATTTTCCGGACCTATGTTATGATAATGGTAAACGTTGGAGCTCGTATTCCAAATTTTAAGGAATATCAACATTATGAAATTCCAATTATACGATTAAGTCGTTACAATTTCAGGAAAACCCGCAACAAAATCTACAATTACAGCTTTTACAGTTTTAAATTTCAAATTATAACATATTTTACAATACTGTAAATATATTTTTTTTACAACTGTGAATTTTAAAGTATACAATTATACACTTAAAATGTGGTTGGCATTTGTGTGGGATAGGCATATTTCGTCGGCTGAATGCAAGACCTATGTAGTCATTTTTGTCGAAATTGAGTTTTTTGGTGAATTTTGAATGAGAGGTATTCGCGCATAATTTAACTATGTTGAAGATATGTAAGTGATTCAAAACGTTTTAATTAGAACAAGATAACGTATGTGCAATTCCTTATTTCCGCTTAACTGCCAGACAACGGTAAGTGGCACTTACGTTGGTCTGCATTGAGCAATTTTGCCCCTTTCAGTGCAATACCAGCGTAAGTGGCACTTAGTGGTCTTGCATTCAATTAATTTTTTTTCAATCAAGACCAACGTATTGGCCCCTACGTGTGTCTTGCATTAGACATGTTTGCACCTTTTCAGTGCAAGACCCACTTAGTGGCACTTACGTTTGGGTCTTGCCATAACATTTTGCACCTTTTCAGTGCAAGTCCAACGTAAGTGAAGGACTTACGTTGGTCTTGCAATTAAGAATTTGTCACTTTTTCAGTGCAAGACCAAAAGTACGTGCCCCACCAACGTAAGTGGCACTTACTTGGTCTTGCACAAACTAGAAATACTGATGTCACTTACGTTCTCTTCTTTTGTAAATACATATTATTACGTTTTGTCAAGGTAAATTTTTCATTATATCATACAAATAATTTCCATATTTTTATACCGCTATATTATTGGACACCAGCGCTATTGGAATCCACAGAAACACAACAATTTCTTCCTGCAAATTAGTCAACTGCACTTACGTAGGTCTTGCATTCAGCCGACGATTTTTTCTTTGCACATTCACAATCTCCGTAATAACAGACGCACTTGTATGTTTTAACTGTTTTGATGTAACCCTAGCCTACCACCCCTTTAGTTCATATATCACTGTAAAAATTATTTTACCCATGTTTAGTAAAATGTCACAGCTCTAATGTTGAGTAAATCTTAGTCAAGTTGAGTAAACCTTACACAAAGCATCTTCATATATTCCTTTTAATAATAAGAATCAGTTCAATCTACAACGTCGGTTATTTCTTTGCACATCTTTTTCCCTAGTTTGCTTGTTATAATAGTGTTAAAGGACCGCAAAGGCTTTTTTTAGCATTTTATAAAGACACTCTGCATATGCACGCTGTTTGATACCCATTGACCTTAACTTTCAAAGCATGTCGACTTACAGTACGTGGTTTGTGTGTATAAAACCCCTAATCAATATAAACGTGGAGTTCCGGACCATAGAGGCCTGTTTTCCAGTTGTTCTTGCACTCTTCTAGGGAGGTTAGATGAGATTGTGCAAATTTTCTTGATCTGCGCTGCTTATCTAAAATAATCATCCTGTATAGCGTTACTTCGAAGAGCCTATTTCATACTTTGCATACTAATGATTGCATAATATCTGCATGTTCCTATGGGTACGGACTCGCTAAATATACTGTTCCTGATCGTACGATCGATCATTCACCTAGTAGCATCGTGGAAGTATCATGTTCACCTCTTCTTGAAAGAAAACATTTCAATTACATATCACTAGATGTCTGTCTTGACAAGTCCGCTCTTTTAATTGCAGACCCAAATTGGTAGCATTTGTAAACAGATTTTGCCATAGGATTCAAAGCGGCCCTTTTGCAAAGGGTGCGAACTAACTCTTTCAAACTAACCTTAGCAGGTTGCAAATACTTTTAAACATGAGTTAGCTCTCACCTGAAATGATAGTCAATATCTTCATGTGTGACTGAATGATTTTAACTAAACACACTCCGGAAAGATTTTATTCGTATGGTTCACAGTGTTGAACCACAAGTTCTTGTCCATCAGAATTGGTTCTTTCTCATGTACACTCGTTGACTAACACACAATTTTGGTATAGGCTGTGCATGTAATAAGTGGTACCAATTTCATTAAAAATGACCAAACGTTACCTCATTATATGAAGGCAATCCCTTCAGTAGGTGATTGTATTTTCTCGTAGAAAACTAATAAAATAATGTATATGGAAACATGTGTTGGCAATGCTTTGCTTTTCTTTATTCGTATTAGTAACTTTATAATGTAATTTACCATACTCATACAATAAACAGATTGTAGCATAACACTACAAATTTTATTCACTGCGCTTAAACACATGAACATTTACATAAATATTACATAAGTTTGAGTTTATCTGTGAAGAACAGGAAACATAATGCAACGATCAAGTAGTCCATGACGTAGTTGATGTAATAGTTTATATTTTTTCTGTTCGTATGAAATGAAGTTTACAGAAATAAACAGCTGGTGATTCCAGTTTGTATTCTAGTCTCAGTTTGTTGGAACATGGTCAATAATTAGGAGCCCAACGGCAATTTCAGCGATGCTAGTTCTTGTTGGAGCTTGTAAAAGACAAGACAGTAACCATCGACTATGTCGTTTGTGTAAGTGGCAAAAAAGAGGTGTTAGAGAAGAAGAGAGATAGATAACTATTGATTAAAAACTAGAATTCCGCTCTCCCCGTGGTTCTTTGGACTTGGGCAAATGGAACACGAGAATATCCCATCCTTCTGAGGGGACGTTAAGGCGTCGGTCCCATGTACATAGAGTCATACCTAGTACTGTATATGTATATCACAGTCAGTGTCGAGAAGTGTAGGGTGGTAACCCCTGATTGTCCCCAAGCCGTTCTGGTCACTTTCGAGGGATACCCTAGAAGAGTTTTATACCTCTGAGGTCTCTCGGTCCTCTAAAATTTGGCATACACAGGGTGTCCCAAAATAAATGGCAATCCTCGCAGCTTGTTCTATAACTTTCAAAAGTACATGAGAATTATTCAATTTTATAACATAGTCTGGAAGGGATCAACTTGTTTCGTAGCATCCTGTCCATTTTTTTTGTCCGATACGGTTCCACTAGTTTTGAAAACAAAGGCTATTATGTAACCCGCTGTTACCAAATTATCCCATTCCAGTTTTCCGTTAATCGTTTGGAAGCAGGTACACCTTGAATATTTGCAATAAAATGTCTTTTAACTACACAATTCCTGTGTACTAACTGTCTTTTTTTTAATACTAAAATAGTTGTCGTTATTGTTTTATCCACGGTCTTTTATCGTCTTTGCAGTATTTTCCTCTACTCATATTGAGAATAGTAACTTAGCGACTTGGCCAAACTTAAACATTTTATCTTCAGTGTGTCTGACAAATCCGTGTGAATATTGCAAATTGCAGCGGAGGGTTTAAACACCAAATTAAATGGGAAATGGTTATTATGAATGATGTTGAGACAATTTTTGGTGAAATATAATATGTTATATAACATGGACCATTGGATAGGACACAACAAACCATACAAATAAACCACTGAAAAACCAAACGTGAGTTACATCAAACACAATGTTAGTTGTCATTGTGAACAGAGACCATTTCCCTTTTTGTCAAAGACATGTTGTCTTTAAATGCTTTTAATATTAAATATTTAGTTTAACTTAAGTTATACTGGTTTAAATGAACTAAACCTAAGTAGTAAGGATAAAGAAGGAAACAGAAGAAAAACAAAACCAGCACGTGCGTACTTAAGCATGCCTGGAGTGTGTATTCACCAGTCAAACTTGGAACGGCTTACATTGTGGCTTACTTACATAATCGCCTTTGTTCTAAAAAACAGTGAAGCAAATCAGATGAAATTTGAACAGTACGTTGAGAAAAGGAAAGGCCTTACAGGTATCTCACAACATTTAAACATTTTTAAATAATTTGAAATTATAGCCCCAACCCTTTTCATTCATTCATTTGGATTAATCCCTCCGCTGCAATTTTACATTATTCACGCGGATTTGTCAGACCCACTGGAGATAAACTTGGCAAATCGCTAAGGTTCTATTCTAAATATGAGTCGCGCAAATAAACCGTGATATAATAAAACAATAACACACATTTTTAGTTATTTTTTAAAAACAAACAGGCTTAAGTTTCCAGGGGGGGGGGGGGGGGGGGGGGGGGGGGAGACGTTGTAGTTGAAAGACATTTATTCCACTTTTCAAGGTGAACTTGTTTTCAAACATATAGGTATACGTTTCATATAAAGTCCCATTGATCAATGAGGTATTACAATTTAATTCCGTCACGCGCTTGTATACGTTTGTGCATTAAGTGCTTGACGGAATGAATGCACGCCTCATTTGCATTCATTGCACTTCTATATGAAACGTCCTACACGATCTAGGCAACTGGAATAGGAATTACAGCGGGTTACCTAATAGCCCTTTTTTTCAAAATTAGTGAATCGTATCAGACAAAACTTGGACAGGATGTACAAAGAAGTCGTCATTCAGAATCTGTTACCACAAATTTGAATACTTCTCAGTAATTTTGAAATATATCACCGATTGCCCTAAGGATTGCATTTATTTTGGGACACCTGTAATAAAAAAAAATAATAAATAAAACGAAAATAAAGTAGAATAGGAGGAAAAGAAAGATGTGTTTATGTTTTTCTCGGCAATTGGCATTAGGCATTCGTTAGACTTTCATACGCAATACAACATTTTGTACGACGGACTGTCTATAAGGACTTGTTATAGCAGCCGTCTACAATTCATTAAACCTTTGAATATGTAAAAAATCGTGTTTTACGTGTTATTAGCTTTTATTAGTAGGAGGTCAGTCGCGTACTTTCTGGAATTTATATTATGTGAATTTCACTTCGAATTGTCTGTTATTATTCATCGAATTGCCGTTATGGTGAGATGATTGGATTATTTTTTTAATTTTTTATTTTTTTCGATCACTCCCCGATCGCACCCGCCCCCTTTATTTTCCCATCCAAAATGGAGATTTTGCTATCAGAAAAGAATTCACATTACCCCGAGTAGGTCCAGCAAACGGTTTGTTTTGATTTAATATCGAAAGCGTCCTCCAAATAAAGTTACGACATTTAAACCCGGCCCATACCCAGTGAGGTGGGCAATGAACGGAAACGTGGTACCGGTCGGAAAATTGTTTTCTCGTTGCATCTCGGCTTCCAACCATATTTTTTGTCGCGAAATTGACTCTCATTGCACCTCCATTGCCATTTGTCTTCCAGGAAAATTGACGCGATTTCCGCCGTTCATCTGGGACTCTTTTTCCGGAAAAATGACGCGATGTTCCTCGTGCATCTGGGGCGTCTTTCCGGAAATGACGCGATTGCTTTTCATTGCATCTCGGACGGTTTGCCCCGAGAAGGCGGCATGCTTTCTCATTGCAATTCGCACGCTGATGCTTCTCGTTGCATCTGGGACGCTTTCCGGAAATGACGCGATGTTTCTCGTTGCATCTGGGACGTCTTTCCGGAAATGACGCGATGTTTCTCGTTGCATCTGGGATGTCTTTCCGGAAATGACGCGATGTTTCTCATTGCATCTCGGCCGTTAACGACTGTATGCTACTTATTCCTGTGCCGGGAAAAGGTCCGAGATGCAATGAAACGCAAAATTTGTTTCTCATTGCAATCTGTACCGGGGTGATTAACATAATAAAATCTAATGCTCTCGTTGGGGGAAAAAAAAAAAAACATCTGGACGATTGTTCTGCAAAACCACTCGGTCGGGTTAGGGCTACACATGTGGTCCTATTGCCATTTTATTAACACTTTTGCTTGTACTTTTCAAACGGCTGGACCGATTTAACTCGAAATTTGTAAAATAACTCAGAATTAAGTCGTAAAATTTGCATGTCAGCAAAACCGTCAACTTAACTACCACAATACAAAGTGTGGAATATGGGAAAAATTCATTTTTTTTTTCACAAAAAAAGTTAGGAATATCCAATTGCCACGCTGTTGTTTGGCTCTACCTGATGACGAATGACTAGTTTTATATATTCAGCGCGTTTTAGTGCTAAAAATGGTAATTTTCCACCCCCGGTTTTTTTTCATACTTAACTCAACCTATACGTCATAGTGACGTCATATTTGGGTACTCATTTTGATACCAATGGAAAGAGGAAATTCAAGCTATCTTTAGGTACCAAATTTTACCATTGAATTGAATGTTCATTCCTTGTATATAAATATGTTGATGGACTAAATAACCTCTGGAAGGTTTTGTTAAAAAATGGCTCAGGTAGACGAGGGTTAATGACTTGCATGTTATTATGACTCTTTTTATTTTCAAATCTGTGAGTGTTCAGAAGGAACATGCCTGCACAAATATATAATGTATCGACAGCAGGATCACTATGTGACTGCAAGCTATTCCTATATGTCGTATACATTATTCGAAGGGATTGTTTTCATTTTTAATTGAAAACATACAACTGTGTTGGGGTCTAGCAATTACACGGAAATTCACTCTATCTAAGTTATGGAATCTCCAATCAAATAAAATAAAACTTACCTTTTCACTTAATATGTTATAAAATGCTCGATACCTACTTTTCCACAACTACAAAATTGGGTCAATCGTGTTTATGACGAAGAGGTCGTCTAAATATTTGAACACTAAACATTTCCGACAACTTTAAACGATGCTGCTGCAAATATTAAAGTGTGTTACACTGAATGGATCGATGGGATTAATAGCACTGTTAACTGAGAGGGGAATTGCTAACCTTATAAGTGAATTTGCCCACCTACCAATCCAATTCAACCTAACTAGTACCCACGCTTGTCATTACTTTAATTGGCCGGGAAATACTAAGTTTTAAGGTACCATCTTAAATCAGTAACACCCCATTTAAAGGTGCAACGATAGATTTCAAATAACATGTGTCCCGAAAAATGTGAAAATTCTGATTTGGCATTGGTGTAAAGCTTTATATTATATCAAAAACATCCCCATCTTACGGATTGGCCGAGAACTGTTTCTTTGATACAAAATTGTGAAATTTTCTAAGTCGTATATGGGCGAAATACGAAATTCAGCCTATGTTTTCTATTGAATATATCTTATATAAATCACCGTTGTTTTCATTTTAAGTTATTTCTGTAACCAAATAAAAGGTAGGGGATCCATTTAGCATTTAATCTTTATGAAATCACTGCATATCACAGAAGATATGGATGACTTGAAATCTCTCGTTGCAACCTTTAATGAAGCACGGGTCTCATTTATTCTCGATATTGCAAATTTGGTGCGATTGCCTTTGTTATTAAGGAAAGGTCTGCATGATTTTTAACAACGAATTGTATAATTAGCATCCGGATTCGCTTTCATAAATAGCCCTCCCTTAGCGGTAAAAGACGACTTTTGAGATGCTCTAATGAGATTTTTGAAAACAACATGGAACTATGGCTTTGATATATTGTAAATAATCTACCTACTTTCTCCGTTCTTGATGAATTGAATAAAACAAACAATCATATTTTCATCATTGTGTTCAAACATCTACTTTGGAAATAGTTGAGAAGATATTATTAATAATTATGCTTCACCATCAATACGTTTCTTATGGTAAAGCCCTGTAAATGTGCTCGGTACATTCTCTGCTTGTAAGAAAGCAAACATCGCCCAGACTTCTTAGGTGGGTGGTCCAATCTTTGATTTATCTGACATGGGGTTACCGACTTCAAATACCTTTGAGTATGACACGAATTTAAGAGGTACTCACAAGCTCACTTCCCCAGCATGGAACACAATAGTGCACTACCATATCTGACAAATCTACGGAATTCAAGATCCATTATGTTTTCAATATAGTTCGTGCATATCACCCTGCTCAGTGACGGTTGTAAATTTTCGGTATCCTTTACCATCTTCACGAGTCTTTATGAAAGTTCTCCCACAATTTGGTGAGAAAACGGTATGGACCACCCCATCAACCACTTTAAGTTTTAATTTTTGTTTTTTAATTTGTATTTTGTTTGTTAATTTAATCAAGTAATTTGTATGTAATTTTATCTTGTTTTGTTGGTGATCTCCAAAAACAGGTTGATGGTGGTCAACAGTCTATAGATCTACAATTAACCTTGTTTATAAAATTCCTACAAAGAATAACACCACTCTGTCCGAAAAAAATGAACTAAATGGACAGACTCTATTGGAATGTAGTCGAAGTAAAGATGTGGAATCCCAGCCATATTGAAATTAGTCTGCAAATTGAGCCCACCACTAGAGGCGGGAAGCCAGGATCAACCTTACACTGCTCATGCGTCAACGGTTAAGAGCTCTCCCAGCTCATCGAATGACCAAACAACACACTCACCATCGTGGCGCGTTGAGACACTCGTTGGAATGATCCAAAATGTCGAAGGGAATGGCAAACCAATTATAACAACCCGCACAATCGCGCAAAAACGCATCGGAAAATAATTTCGAACTTCTACAATGAGCTTTTAATTAACAGAGTTAAATTAAAACCGATAATTGAACATCGGACTGGATTGGTATCTTCCAAGGAAGTCTGTTACTGCTATGGTATTTCTAACAGCCTCCAACCCGTGCGTGCATGGTCTGTGGATTGTATAGAGCAATCCAATCACTTTGGGTACTGCGTACTGCATGAGTAATTCAACCCTAACATCGCCATTCACAGGCTAAGGCGATGAGTTGACTCTCGAAGCAAGAAGCTAAAAATGTTGTCAGCAAATGATCAACATTGCCAACTGGACAAGAACTAGGAAGGTCAAACGATCCAAAAGGGGCTATTGCGAGTTTTTATATATTTTATATATTGCCTTTAACAATTTAAACACTGCAGCGCAATTATATCATAGGTAAAAACATTATTTGTTGCTGAATTGTGTTATTTGTCGGCAATATTGTAGGTTAAAATGAATGCTAAAGTGATTCCAAGCTTGAACGTAATACAACTGTTTCTGAAAAGATCATACTTAATGCTTAAGGGCAACTATATTGGATATGGTAATTCGAACACGATCTCAGTTTTTCTTGTACTACTTCAGTTTAGCCGTATATTCAATACCACATGCAATGGTCTGTATCTGATTTTGTGTCGATTATGAAAGTATGAGGGGCTAAGATGCCAGTTACAAGAATTTAACAATGAACGCTTGGAAGGTATTTTAACTCGGGCCGTAAAAGAACTAGAACGAAAAGATAGACGAATGAATATTTAATCCCTGTTTTATCTCTGGCCCTGAAAATCAATATAGACGCTCAAGATTTTTTATTCACATAGTCTTTAAAATTCGACGCTATATCACTGTAAAATTTAATATATGTCTAGAGTTGTACATAACATCTTGTTGCCCAATCTGGGTATTCGTTTTTCAGACAACCCTGCCAATGCTTTGACATTTTAACTAGGAAGCGTCAAACAACCCCAAAAGAGGCAATTGCGAGTTTTTAAACATATTGGAACGTATTCTCAACGATGTTTAAAATAAACGGTGGTGGTTAGGCCTAAACTGTGGTTAGCTAAAAGCACTGTTTAAGAAACCGCATTTAAATATTTTAACAAAAAAGTCGTTTTAGCTAACCACTGTATTTAAACGCCGTAAATATCATCCACCGAACCTGTGGACTATCTTCGCCTATACCTTACGTACGTGCGAATGAACCAATATTTATGGCAGACAATGCCTTCCGTAGTTTTTAAATGCAATGCAGTGAAGCCCCCGGGTTTTCAAGAATGTCGCCGTTACGCAAGGATCTTTAGAATTCGTTGAATGATGGAGACAAAACCTCGCGGGGCCTATTGAAAACTGTTTTATGTCGTTGTGCTGCACTTGCCATCATTCAATAATATAACGTATAAAGACGATCATGAAATTTGAAGCAAAGGAAAAATGGACGAGAAGAAATTGAGGACTCGGAAAATAAATATAGAGAAATAAAGAGGTAACTGGTCTAACCATATCACATAGAGCTGAAACTACCAGGCATTTGATTAAACTGAAGTTTAAACACGCATTAAACTTACCCTACCGCCGGACAAGGTCTAAGTTTAACAAAACAACGTTTTTAGGCAGTTTAACCGATTTTCGGGCTCAAATTTAAACAGCGTTTAAGTTAATCATGCTTTGATAATTGCGTTTATTTTAACCGGCGTTTAATTGCCATTTAACCCGTGATTGAGCGTTAAAAAAAAAAAAAACTACAATTACAAATCTGATTTTTGATAGTGTCTTTAACAACAATTTAAACACTGCACGCAATATATCATAGGTAAAATCTTATTGTTGCTGGAATTTGTTAGTTGTCGGCAATTGTAGGTTAGGTGAATCTAAAGTGATGCCAACTTGAAAAACGTAATACAACTGGTCTCTGAAAAGATCATAGTTAATCTTAAGGATAATCTATATTGGTATGTAATTTGAACACGGATATAGTTCTCCGTGTACTACTCATTTTAGTTAGCCGGATAATGCAATACCAAATATTAATGTATATCTGATTTTTGTCGATTAGTTTAAAGTATTACGGGTTTAAGATTCCAGTTACAAAGTTTACAATGAAACGCTGGAAGGTATTGTAACTCTGCCGGTAAAAAAAACTCTATATTTAATATATAAGGAATATTTAATCCTTGTGTTATCTATGCCTGAAAATCAATATAGTTTTTCCTTCAGCATAGTCGTTATATTCGACACTGTTCATACAGTATAAAATTAATATATGTCTAGGATTGTAAGATAACATCTTGAAGCCATCTGAGTATTATTTTTCAAACAACCCTGCCAATGCTTTGAAATTTTAATCGCCACATGCAAAAAAATCCTCGTCATATGTGGGAAAAGCTTTTAAAATAGGCTTTAAGGAAGCAAGTATAATTTGAAACCTAAACACCAAAGTGTAATTCAGCTATGATGCTATCGAATGTGATGTTTCACCAAACCAAAAAACAAAAACGCGTGCCTTAAAATTGAGAATTAAATACCACCTTAAAACCATATCATGTTACAAGATACGTTTCCTTTCGGGAATACGATATATGCTTTATTCACCTTAACACGAACAAATTGGGTCAATTTGTTTAATCTATGAGATATTGTTTCCATTACCTAGCAATGATAGTAATAATCAGAAGAAACCGTAAACTGTGCTGCCTAATGTTAATTGCGATACCATAGCGACTGTTTATTCAATCGCTGTGCTAGAAGGATTGCTAGCGCAGAAGTCATATTCTCATTATAAAAGTCTTAATTTCTTGAGGTTTGTTAACGCAATAGTATTTAGATGCTCAGGGGAACGTCTGTATCAGGTATTTTCAATATTTGTTCTTATATAAAAGAAGTTAGAAAAAAAATGTCTCTAGAGACGAATTAAATTTTGCAAGGTGAGCAGCTAGGGCCTTGCATACATGACCCGATAGGGTTTGAGGTGTTATTGTCATCATGCACATTGAGGTGTGTTATTCATTTCACCACAGTTAATCGATTGGCAATATTAATTTAGCTAGGGCGTTTGGGTTCCCTGGGCACTTTGGCATGGGACTATTTTTAAAACATTACTGTCCTTGCTTTTGCTTAGAAGTACCTGTGTGGTTGTTCTGGAGTAAGTGAAGATATTGTTTAAAAACACTATTACTTTTGTGATATAAACTGTAATATATTGCAGGGCAATTTATTTTAAAATAATGTAAAAAGGGATTAAAAAAGAAAAATACTAAAAATAAAAAAAGTAAAAAAAATACTGTATTTTAATATGCATTTTCCAGAACCTATGACTAAATCAAACGTGGAGCTCGTATTCCAAATTCCAATTATTATTATAAAAAACCCACATTCAGATTAAAAATTTGAAAAAAACAACATATTTTTAAACAAAACTGTGAACTTTACGGTATATCAGTAATTACGGTACACCTTAAACAGGTGGTTGGCCATTTTGTGGATAGGAATAGTTTTTACTGACACATTGGTATGACGTCTCGTAGGCGTCAAATGTCAGAAATACCTTCAAACACAACTAAAGAGCCTTGTCACAAGTGATCTACATTTTATACAATAAACAGATGTTACTGATTTTAATGGTTCAAGAATTTGGATGTCCCAAACATTATTACATAAATCAAAATTACCACAATTACACACAATTAGTTAATACTTATTGTCCTCAAGAAGTCCTAATGTCACATGAAGAGTTGCAGTTCAACGATGATAACGTGTTTGTCCTCACAGCGAAGACTTTCACAAATGACGGCCGCAAAGTCACGGACTATAAATCCTCAGGTAATATTCCATGGAATCTTCTCAGTCCTGTGAAGATAACTTTTGTCCAGCAGGTTAAGACTACAGGTTTTTACCATAGTCCTCGACGGACATTAAAATCCACAGTATATCAATCCAAGATAATCACCACGATTTCTATCTGCCACATTTGGAATCCTATTTTGATTCCCGCCACTTCGCTTCACAGACGACAGTAGAATAATTAAAGCACTCTGCTCACATGATATTGCCCATTAATAAAATCTGCACTGTGGGCGCAATGGAATCTACCATTGTTGTAAAACTAGCTATAACCATACTCTATAGCTGATGCAACTGCTGCGGCGATGACTTAATCAATCTCAAACCTATACTACGTTCACAAGTTCCAGTCTAAAAATATACTTACAACATGCATCATGCATAAACATAACCTGAATCACATCTCTTTCCAATATAACTCTATGGGGTTACTTCCTTGTGGATCTTACAAGGTTTTGATCTCAAAACATAAACAAGGTTCTAAGTTGTTTGTGGGTGGATTCCCAATTCCCCTATGTGCATCTAAACGGGTGCACTTTGCAAAAACAAACTAGGGTATCCCCCTTTCTTTTTTATAGTAAACAAAGTACTTTTTCCGTGAGAAATCGCTTCTCAAATAAAATTGAAAAAATAATATTTAAAAGTTTAATCAGAAAACGGAGGCTATATAACAACATTCACAATATCCGTAATAACAAATCAAGTATATGTTTTAACTGTTTGATTACCCTTGCCTACCACCCCTCTATTTTCATATTCAGAACTTTTAGTGCTATAAATATACTGTAAAATATAGTACAGTTGCAGAATATCAATTGTTCCATCCGATATCCAATTTATTCAACATTCCTCACTTACGATGTCATGTGACCGCCATAATGGGTAGGTTGGTAACTTATGTGAATACTACTGGAAAGAAGAAACTCTACGCCATCCTGTGGTTAGTCAATTTGATATGCAAATAAAATCCAGAATTAAAATCACGGGGGTGGGGGGGGTGGCGGTGGTAATTACCCCCCCCCCCCTCCGCCTTTGGGGTTTTTGTTACAAAAAAATGGCTAATTTTTTACTTTTTTATGTTTTTTTGTAATAATATGATATTTACATTTAATACTGTAATTGTTAGCGGCAATTTGTTTGGAAAATTTTTATCATTAAAAAATATTTAAATTGACAATGTTTTTAATAGTGTACCATGCTGTCGTGTAATTAATTTGGTTGTAAGAGTTCTATCATTAAAATAATTAAAATTGACAATGTTTTTAACAGTGTACCATGTTGTTGTGTATTAACCTGTACTCAATTCAAATACGGTTTACCAGATCGAGTGCCTTTGTTAACATTTGCAGTGGTACAATCAATGTGTGGACTGCATACCCTGTGCTCTATAGTCAGGAGGAATTGTGGGTAGAGGGTGGAAATGGAGTACAGACCTTTTGCTATCGATCGATTTTAGTAAATATGAGGACTTAAGAAAATAAATTTCTTGGGGTGTGCAAATTTCGTGCATGGCATTTTCTAGAAATCCATATGGCAGCTACTACTCTCAAATTCATTCAATGACCAGATTTTTTTATGAATCTATATCCGTTTTTAAACACAGGAATCTGCTGACAGGTTTTTGATGTATTTTGATCCAAATTACCATCAAATCCATATGGCCACCCCGAAATTCAATATGCCCCGAAATCATCCATTGACCATAACTCATCAATTATTTTTGATATAGGCCATAATTTAGGCTCTATACCTAAAAAAAAGTAGGAACTCATATGGCATTTCAAGTGTGTTAACATACTTACCAATCAAGATTGGCAGCCATAGAACTGCCATTCAAGATACTTTAAACCTACAAATGTCAGTATTCATTATATTGGCCGCCATTTTGAATTTTTACGCATGTTTTCAAAAAAAAATCCAAATACCAGTTTGTGATGTTCAAAGACATATTCTCATAATTTAATTTAACTGTCATAATCATTTTGGATGCTATAAAACTACATACAATGCAGATGTATCGTAATTATAGGTTTAAAGAAGCTCAAAGGCAACCATATTTGGCCCTCCCATCTTAAGAGATATGAGGAGATTTCCAGAAAGGAGCACCCCCACTTTTTCTCTAACCTAAGGTTTTGTAACTTAGAGTGCCAATGTGATTAGGCAACCTGAAGTGAATAACCAATACACGCGTTATATAATAACATTATGATTTTAGTATTTCTGTCGTGCACGACAGAAGTCAACGCATGGTTTTTCTATGGGGAACGATTATGGAAGCCGCAAAGTTCAACAAGGTTTTTTTGGCTGCCATCTTGAATATAAAGATGTCGATTACTCAAAATGCCAAATAAGTCAAAAAATACAACATACAGAGTAAGATACAGACTCAACACTGCAAATGTGGATAACACTTGACATGTTTGGATGCTTTCGAAATGCATTCTAGGGTGTTAAAATAACATTTGCAGATTGGTATTCAATGGTAACCTATGGGAGGGAGTTTGGACACCGTGGAACAATGTTTTTATTTTTTACGTATTAATACTGGCAATCATAAATACTATACTGGTGGAGTTAAGATCATTTTAATGAATCCGAGCTCATATTTGACGTTTAGGCAGCCATATTGGAATTTTTGAGGCAATGTAATTACCAAATTACATTTTTAACACATCATCGTGCGTAACAACACCGGGTACCGCAAAAAATGTCTCTAACAGGAAATACTTAAGGGATTTTTTTAGTGATTTTGGGTACATGGGAAAGCATCTCCTGCCATATTGGATGTTTTAAAAAATGCCACTGCCCAATTTTTGCACACCCTTCACAAATTATTGGTTAGTGTCCTAATAAACTAAAAACTCTCGCTATAAAAAGTTGTACGTCCATTTTCGCTCTTCAAATTCAGGCTGTGTGCACAAACTCCCCTGGAATACTGGGAACCCTAACTCGATTTTAACTCGACTTTTAACGCCCCAATATATCAAAAGATGAACCGTGTGTTACTGCAAGAAAAAAAACACACTTCAGGGTTATTTTGCTGATTGTTTAGGGTTTTCCTATTGTATCATTGAACCAGTCACATCACACTAAATTTGAAAATACCACTATAGCGGGACTAGAACTTGATTATCTTGATCTGTGATACCCCTAGCGGTAGTTCAATTTTTTTGATGGGTACCCGCCCAATATCCACGACCCCCCCCCCCCCCCCCCCGCGGGCAATAACACGGTCGTAGTTTCGCTCATCGCATACGTTGTGAATTATTCAACTGATACTGTTCCGTTTGTTGTTAACTTGTCTTACAATGTGTACCTTTCCAGTATCTCGTCATGTAGCAAGAATTTTTTCCATGTCATCGCATATGTCGTCTCAAATTAATCAACTCGAGATGTCGTCATGTCAACTCGTCATAGTTTACCTGCCCCTTGTTTAAACTTGCCGTTGTGTATACATTTTTGTTACAAAATAGGATGACAATAAGGCAATAATGTTGTTGCAAAGCGGATGCATGAGTCTGGATGATTAGTTTTCAAATTTGAAATATTCGTGCAGAAATTTTAAATGTATTTGTAGTATTTGTTTTAATCTTTCAAAATGGCAAACTACTTATTCAGTGACTATTGTTGTGTGCTATGAAAACAAGTCCCTGAACGCCGCGAGGAGAGAGATAGAAAGAGAAGAGTTTGGTGATGAGAAAAGGGAAAGGGCGAGGGATCAAGGGAGAAGAAGAGTTGAAGTAAAATGTCTAGTGGAAAGTAAAATTCTAAAGCAGACTTCCTTATGTTTTCAGTAGACTTACTTTCTACATGAAAGTATCAGAACATTTTAATTAGCACCTGTTGTTTAGTTTTTGAAAACTTCTAAAAATACTTTTTGGCACTTTTCAACTGCTCATTAAAAACTTAAAGAAGCGGCGCAACCGAGGCGGCAGAGAGCTGTTTTTGGAAGATCAATTATTAAAGTGGCTGCAAGACGGTACAGAACATGGTGGTCATATGCCGCCTCACTGAAAAATATTATATGGGATTTGACTAGTCTGAGTCCTGCATTTACGGCAAGGATCGCCAGTCGTTACAACGTCGATGTTTCGCTAAATTCACATGCAATGGGTATTATTGACGATATTGGAAACTGAACACATGCAATTTCCTTGTCTTTTCGCTGTAGCTCTGATCCTCTGGCTGATGGCGGTGGTATTAAAAAAAGCATTTGACCACATTACCACATTACAGATGAAACTCACTGGCCCATTGTGTGTGTGTCTTCTTGTTTTTGTTTTTTATTTATTTATATATTCTCCTTTTTCTAAGAATCTTAAATGGTGAAATTTTAAAGAAGCATTATAAGTGTTAAATTTAAATAAACAAAAAAACAGAACAAGTTTATAATTTATAATTATTCATTTTAATAATTAAGAATACAGTTCCTGTAATTGCTTAAAAAGCATCACAACGTCGGTATCTTTGCACAGCTTGTCCCGAGGTTTTTGCTGTCCTGCACAATTTATCATTGTATATAGTTAAAAGGCGCGCAAGGCTTTTTGCATTTTATAAAGACCTCTGCATATCGCACCTGTTGGTACCCATTTGAGCTTATGTCGACTACACACGTGGTTTGTGTGTTACAATAATATAAACGTCTGAGTTCCTGACTGGAGAGAGGGGCCTGCTTCTAGTTTGTCGTGCCTCTTTCTAGGGAGGTTAGATGATGATTGCGCACATTTATCCTGATCTGCACTGTCTTATCTAAATAATCATCGCTGTATAGCGTTACTTTCAAGCATCTTGATGTAAACCTTTTATTTCATTCATTGCATCTATGATTGCAATAATATCTGCCTGTTCCTATGGATACGGTTTCTGATCGTACTATCGTCATTCACCTAGTAGCATCGGGGAAGTATCACTTCACCTCTTCTTGAAAGAAAACATTTCATCACCATCACTAGATGTCTGTCTTGAAAAGTCCGCTCTTTTAATTGTAGACCCAAATTGGTAGCATTTGTAAAACATCTTCTGATAAAGGAATTCAAGGCAGGCACATTTTGAAAGGGTGCGCCTTAAAATTTAGCCTAGGTTGCCAATACTTTTACATGTGTTAGCTCTCACCTAGCCTTGTTCAAGTCGTCGGCTAAGAACCAACAAGTTAAAGCTAATTTTATTGACATTTATGTCCAAATTAATTTTGTTTTTTTTTTTTTTCGAACACTGTGTTTGCAGGTTAATCCATGCTTTGCATTGAAGGGGCTACCCTGTCTAGAGAAAGATTCACTAAAAAGATAATTTGTATACTCTTTGGTGTCTGATTGACATTGGATCTAGGAGCTGATAGTCTGTGTCTAAAACCACAAATACCTATTGTGGTCAGGTGGAGTGGCTATGGTACTGAGCTACTCCTAAAGCACAGCTTGTTTAATGGCTTTGTGGTTTTAATCTTCCGCGTATTAAAACTCAATACATTTTTGTGCAAATGCAGAAAAAACGCTTACAGATAGAACAAGGCGCTCGGCCTGAGTGGAATCTATTGACTTGCTATTGGAAGGATGCAAGCATGGAACATAGGCTAGGTGGAATTAGAGTCATCAAATTAGGCTACTTTGGATAAAAACGAATTTTTGCCCAGGGTATTGCTATTTCTTTAGTTTAGGGGAGGGGGATATCTGCAGTCCTCGCCAGAATTTCTGCCTCATATGGATCATGTGACATTATTTTATTCAGAAGTGTGAACCAGCGAATGAAATTGGTAGAGGCCTTGGCATGATAAGGCCACAGCATCGTGTGTGATGGAATGATTTGATACTTAACCCACTCCGGAATGGTTTTATATGCTACACATTAGTTCACAGTATTTGAACCACAAGGTTTTACACATCCAAATTGGTTCTCTTCGCATGACTAACCCATTACCTTCATGGTATATTATTCTCAACGAGGTTCAATGAGTTCTTGCTGTTCGTGTAATAAATCGTCGCCCGCATCACATGGTCGTATTTCAACATTTTTGCGAAATGCCGCCTAATATTAGTTCATCGAGTTCTTGCCATCCACAAAATTTCAAAATGTAAGGATGCATAATTAATTAGTTTACAATACAGATTTTGTCATTTCCTGAAAAAACATAATAATCGACTTTCACTACGTCGTATTTAAAATCGCCTTCATTAACGTGTTTGATACTTGCTATTGTGCCGATCCTAAAATAAAGGATTTCAGTACAGGCCTATTTTGACGTATTTCCATCGTTATTTCGGAAAACAAGCTTTTCACCATAGTGATCTATTTTACGCACATTTAAAAAAAACGGTTTGTGTAATATGTTGAGTCGGATATTGGCAAATTTACATTAAGAAATTAAGATATATAATCAGTTTTTAAGTTGGATTTATGGTTAATATTGGACTTTAAAAGTTTTCTTCAAAATAAGTAACGTATTATAGATGTTCTTTTATGCTTCGTTGTACCGTATAGACATGAAATTGTCGCGGTAGATAGAATTTTAATTGCGATTTCTCGAAACAAGTGTGTTTTGTAAAATACGATGTATGTGATGTGGAGCGACGACTATAGAGTACCAAATTCATTGAGAAAGCCAAGAATTTTACTCATAATGAAGGTAATCCCCTAGGTGAGTTTGTTTTTCTCTTAGAAAATAATGGTAATGGAAAATGTGGGGCAATCGCGTTGCCTTCTTTGTTATATGATGAAACGTTAATACTGTGATTACAATACATCCATACAAAATAGCATAACATACAAATTATATGCGCTGCACTTACAACAAATAGAATTTAATTTAACAATAGAAGATAAGTTGAGTTTATCTGTGAGAACAGGAAAATATGAAATGATCAGCATTCCACATGTTTATACTTTGTTGGAACATGGTCAATAATTACTATACTAGCCAACGGCAGGTAACAGATGCTAAGTTTCTTGTGGAGCTGTAAAGGACAAGACAGTAACAGCAACGAATTCGTTTTGTGGTACCAGTGGCAAAGAAAAAAAAGAAAGAACAGGAAAGAGGCGGGGATAAGAGTAGAAAACGAAAATAGAAGTAGGAAGAGAGGAAAAGAAAGACAAAAAAAATTTCATATATATATAGAGTTATTAATATATATATAATATTATATATATATATATATAGTTCCAATTAACAGTCATAAAGGTTACATAACATTATATTAAGTAGGCAATTTAACGTTACTAGTGGCAAGGACTAGTGAGTATTATAGTTGACCAATATGCTTATTCTGTGTCTACAAGTGTTAATAGTCAGTTCTTGTCAGTGAAGAAAAGTTGGGTTTAAAATACTGACTCCCCGCCTAAAAAATCCGAACGATGTTGAATGTGAAATGCCATTTTCAACGGCTCAACTGCTTTACAAATGAACGCGCCAAGCCAGCTTGATAAATCTCTCAAACTTCTCAATCATTGCTTCGTTATCAATGCATTACGGACACAGCAGTGGCGTAGCCAGCCTTTTTCAGGGGGAACGGGGGTGCCAAGATTCCCCAGGGGGGGGGGGCAGCGGCCCCCTGCCCCCCCCCCCCCAAACCGGCTACGCCACCGGGACACAGGTCAATAAGCAACACATTACGCGAACAAAGCTCCTGGCATGTAGTATTATAATTCACCTACATACCTACTTACTTTTTAATACATAATTTATTTAGGCGGGGAGTATATAATGATGTATTTCTCTTTAGACAAAGTCTGCATAGTTTGCTGGTAGTTGAGTAGGCCTTGGCCTTACTAATTAATTTCCACTCGATTGAATAAGATATATTCTTGTCCTTTAAATTCCAAGTAGGTCCCTTAATGTAGTTGCGTGCCTTTTGTCACTATTGTTAAAGCTGGCCATGTAGTTGTTGAACCAAGTTTTGAAAGAGTTTGCTGTTAGTCCGATGTAAGTTCCTTATGAGAATTGTCACATCCGCCCGGGCGGGTTACAGTTGCTTGGTAGACTATACCAGTTGTTAAGCATTTGCCTTGTAGGGGGCAATCAAGTTTCACTTTACAATTGCAAAGTTTTACTTCTGCTTTGAAAGGTTCAGCTTTGCGCAAAATGGTTTTGTTGTGTGCTGTATATTTGTTTCCACATTAGGCAGACAACAATACTTAATTTGACGGTATTTCTGTTTCAAGAGGTTTGTGTAAATTATGTCGCGGGTGGGAAGTCACTTATCTACAAAGTTAAAGATTTTCTTGTCTTATGACGTAATAGTGGGATTTGTTGTCCCCTTCATGTAAGTTCTATGAGCCGTTGTGTAATGATTCTTCTTGTTCATTATTCTTGTTCTTATGCTTGTATTTTGCTTCTGTAGCGTGCAATTGCCATGTTCCAATTTATTTATTTTATTTCATATCATTTTATTATATTCCTGTTTGCCCCTTAGTGTCATAATTCATGTTTTTTTTTATATTTTATTTATTTATTTTATGTATCATTCTTTATTTTCTTCCTAATATAATCTGAATATTCTTGGCCGAAACGTTGTAGATAACAAATAAAGAATTTTTGCAACATGCCGTCTACCTCTCTCTCTCCATATATATATAATATATATATATATATATATATATATATATTATATATATATATATATAGATATATATATATAGATATATATATATATATATATATATAGATATATATATATATAGATATATATATATATATATATATATATATATATATCTATATCTATATATATATGCCGCGCTTTTCATTCGTCAACTGAAGAACGCAGACCCATTGTTGTCTTCCTTGTTTTGTATAGTTCTTGAAAAGTTCGATAGGCCATGTCATTCAAAAATTCTTAATGTGGCTATCTATTATGATACGATAGTAGATGACAACTTTTAGGTGGATGACACGATCGACATCCTCGTCCACCCACCCAGTTTACTCCATCAAAATGGAGATTTTGATATCAGAAAAAAATCTCATTACCCCAGTGAAAATTTAGGTCAGGCAAATGGTTTTATGATCGAGAGCGTCTCCAGATAAAGTATACGACATTGATTAATACACATTGTCCTATGGGCCACTTTATTACACACTTTTGCTTGTTCTTTCCAAACGGTTCAACCGATTTAACTCGAAATTTGTAATCATGTGTTTTTGGTGATATGCTTACCTTTTAAGGAGAAAACATAATTTGAAAAAAAATGGAGCTTTATCGGGCCACCCCTTTTTAAATATATTTCTTTTGATGTCTTGCACTGATCTCCCTGCTTTCTACTACAGGAGGGTTTCAATTATTAGCTACGGCATAATTTCGGAGACAAAAATGAGCCATATACGTTGCATTTCCCTTCAAGCAATTGAAACAGGTATCACTGACCACCCCAACCCCTTCGTTTTTTCACAAAAAAGTTAGGAACGTCCCATTGTCACGCGGTGATTGGCTCTACTTGATGGAAAATGACTAGTTTTATATATCCCATTTTTCATACTTAACTCAACTTATGACGTCATAGTGACGTTATAATGGGTATGTTGGTACTTATTTTGATAACAATTGAAAGAGGAACATCTAAGCTTTCCTGTTGTACAAGAATCGTATGTTAAGTAACGAAAATCACAGGGGGTGGTAACCACCCCGCCCTTCTTCGGGAGTTTTGTTACAAAAAATGGCTCAGGTAGACGAGGGTTAATGACTTGCAATAGTTTTTATGACTCCCTTTTAGTTACAATCTGTGAGTGTTCAGAATGAGCATGCCTACAAAAATGTATCATTTATCGACAACAGGATCACTATGTGTCGTATATAGATAAATTATTCAAAGGGATTGTTTTCATTTCTAATTCAAAACATACAACTGTGATGGGGTCTAGCATTATATGGAAAGTTCAATCTACCTAAGTAACTGGAATCTCTAATAAATTAAAAGTAAAATACCTCTTTCATCCTACTATGTTACGGAATACTCGATACCTGCTTTTCCACAACTACAAAATTGGGTCAATTGTGTTAATGACGAAGAGGTCGTCTAAATATTTGAACACTAAACATTTCCGACAGCTTATAACACCATAACGATGTTATTTCATTCTAACTGCAATATTAATGTGTGTTACACTAAATGGATCGATGAGATTAATAGCGCTAGGAGGGGAATTGCTAACCTTATAAGTAAATTTGCCCACCTACCAATCCAATTCAACCTAGCTAGTGCCCACGCTTGTCATTACTTTAATTGGCCCCGAAATGTACAGTTTTAAGATACCACCTGAAAGCAATAACACCCCATTTAATAAAACACACGTCTCATTGCTCATTTCGTCGGCTGAATACAAGACCAACGTAATTGAAATTTCTGTCGAAATTGAGTTTTTGGTGAATTTTGAAAGAGGAAGTATTCGCGCATAATTTAAAGTATTGTGTAAGAGATGAAGTGATTTTAAAAAGTTTTACTTAGAAAAAAGGAAGATAGATTAAACGTATGTACAATTCGCTTTTTCCGATGAATGCAAGACCAACGTAAGTGCTGACGTTGGTCTTGCATTGAGCAAATTTTGGCCCCTTTCAGTACAGACAACGTCCGTGGCACTTACGTTGGTCTTGCATTAAACATTTTTTTTTTCAGTGCAAGACCAACGTAAGTGGCACTACCGTTGGTCTTCATGAGCAATTTTGCCCCTTTTCAGTACAAGACCAACGTAATATAGTGGCCACTTACGTTGGTTTAGTCCTTCCCCCTTTTTTTTTTTTCAAGTTCCAGGACCAACGTAAGTGGCATTTACGTTGGTCTTGCTTAAACATTTTTGCAACACCTTTGCAGTGCAAGACGCCACGTAAGTGGCACTTACGGTGGTCTTGCGTTAAGCATTTGTGCACATCTTCATGCGCAAGACCCGACGTAAGCTGCACTTACGTTGGTCTGGCACTACTAAAAATACTGATGTCACTTACGTTGTCTCTTCTTTTGAAATAAATATTTATTATTCATTATATAGGAAAAAAATACTTTTATTGTATATAATACCTGCTATAATTAAGACCACCTATTGTTTTGATCTCCAAACAACAGGTGTTAGCAGTGGTCCAACAGTATATAGATCTACAAAATAACCTTGTTTCATCAAATTCCACAGAGAAAAACACCACTAACTGCCACATCTATTGGAAGAATAGTCGAAATCCCATCCATGTCCTGTCATTGATTCGTAGCAAATGAGCCCCCCAAGAGGCGGAAGCCAGGATCAACCTTACATGCTCATACGTCCAACGATTAAGAGCTCTCCCAGCTCAAACAATATTGACTCTAACCTTTATGAACTTTTAGGGATATTAGCTCCGGTCATCTTACCTTACAACAAGAAATAATGTCACGTGCTTTTGTTCAAACCTTATGGCGCCTGCCACCAGTGTTGCGGTTTTTTTTTTTGGGGACACACGTAAAACTGCAACTGTGTGTGAGTGGTGTGGCGTAGAGAACAGACACATTCTAACTGAATCATCAATTTAATTCAAAATAATGCAATCCCCATTTCATTCCCACCAAATAGGTGTTGCAGCATATCTTCCCTCTAACATTCTACAACGGAATCGAAAAATAAGAGTAGGTTTGGTTTAGTTATCGCGTGAGATACCTTGATAAGTCATCCCACAAAGTGGCTATATTTCGGACACCTTTTAACGCCCCATTGGAAACGCATGGTAAACATGACCACGGGCCGATTTGTCAAACCGGAACTTTTGATTGAGTTAAGCAAATTTAAGGTTGACTAACGGTTGACTGATGAAATGTGGTAAATCCGAGCGTTGTTACTGGTTACAGGCCTTCAGAGTGTAAGTTTTGGAAAGTTCTGATGACAAAGCACAGATGGGTGTTTTGTTGATTGTGAATCAAATGTGTGGTTGCTGAGCATATGGATTTTTGAAAAATTCGCGATTGTTTTTTTTTCTCCGCCCGCAACGAAAATATTTCCAGAAAATCAACAAGATAGGCTAGCTTACATATTGATCAAAGAATTTATGTATTTTTCTTACAAAAAGCAATTTGATACACTAACAGCGCTCGTAAAAGAAAACTAATATGAGTTATGCGTAAAGTGCCACCAAGAAAACCAGCTTGCACGCCAAATTTGATGCTGAAATGGCAACACTATAATTGCGGCATGTTGCGCTCACGTGGCGGCGCCCGTACTTTAATGACATTTGTGATATAAAAATCGCAAAATAATAGTTTGTTTTCAGTGAAATATGTATGCAATACATGCCTATATGACATTAATTATCCGATTGTGCGTTATTGTTGGGAGGAAGGCGCTTTCGTATCGAGGTAATGTTGGCTTCGATGTAGGATGAAGCATTTATCCAACAAATGACATTTCCATATAATTCGGCCGAAATTTTTTTTTTTTTTACACTTGTTTTTATAGACCTTCTGTAATTGATGTCCCTTTTGCAGGTCCCTCAATTGCTTCTTAAAGGATATGCTTATTAATTCATTAGGGAACGGTCATGCATTATTTACACCATGAAAAAGGAGATTTAATTTTTTTGGCGAGAAAGGTCGCATTTCCCTCCTCGCTTCCGTTTAACAAAAATGAAAAGTGAAAGCTCATTGTCCTCCTCGCTTCTTGATAACACTTTCATGTTGCGCTCTCTCGCTTCAAATTTCTTCGCATTCCCCTCAATTCCTCATTCCCCCTTGGCTCAAATAATACCCACATCCCCTTAGTTAATTTTCACGGGGGGGGGGGGGGCCACTCCAACATGAAATCCAGAGGGGTGTAAGGCTAGCGATTTCAACCCGGAGGCATTCGGTAACATGGGAAAAATAAGTCTTGGGTGAGAGACAGCCAAATTGCACATAAATAGGTATTATTTGGGTAAAAGATGCTAAATATGCTAACAAAGTCGAAAGTTTCAAAAAGTAGGGCTATTTTGGTGTCGATTTTTCAATTTCTCCAAAAAATAGGGCCTTCGGGTGCGACTGGCAAACCTTTAAAAATATGGCATCTTTGGGTGATCATGATGCTGAAAATGGGGGGGTCTAAACAGCCTTATAACATTTAGGCGCATCTTGATAAAAATAATGTAAATTAGGTCATGAAATAAACTTTTCAACATCTATGACAAGTTTTGTTTGTCAGTAGGACGAAGAACACATGAAAATTACGATTGATAGCTTGTAAACTTTTCCTACAAAATGCAAAATTTAATAAAGCATCTGGACCGCTTTCATAAATAGCCCTCCCTTAGCGGTAAAAGACGAGTTCATAAAGCCTTTCATTTGTAAATTTTGAGAATTGCTTTAAAGGAAATAATGTGCAATATTTTTGTCAAGCTCATTTTTTTGACTTACCTTCATAAAATATGTAACTCTCACGAATTCCCCCGAAATACATTTTCTGATGTTACATCAAAGAACATGCATTGTACCCGCAGCAGAGGATATGGTCGCTTTGGCTCGCCATAGCTTTCCCAGCGTTTTATTCCTCTTTTCAAAGCTCAATACCCGCGCTTCTGTTTGTGTTATGCATAGCGTCGTGGTAACAATCTTAACATCGTTTAGGCAACCTTCGGGTGTAGCTTGAGCGGTTTGTATCTCTCATCTTACAATCGTCATTGGCTTCTGTCAGCGTAGATGTAAGAGGTGTGGTAGATATTGCAGAAAATTCTTTTGCCGTTCTACCTCAACTGTTTGCCTTTACAAATTTGACTTGGGTGTTGTGCGGTTTGCAGAAATTAGAAATTTCTTTTGCCTAATCTAGCCTCCTCCATTGCCTTTTCACTCGTTATTTCAATTAACTCTGGTTCGATTCATCTGTTATATTATCTTAGACTGTCAATCATGGCTTTAAAAAAAAAATCCACGGCTCGGCGTGTCGATATTAATGCATTAGCAGAAATCGAATTTAATAGCGACCGTCTCATAAGTCCTAGTTTCTACATCGCAGAATTCTAAGATTACTTTGCTTATATGGCGCCCTACAATTAGGCCGCCCGAACAGGAGAATCACGCAACCGATGATGTGTCAAGTACTAACTCACGTTTGCGTCGAGACGGGATGAGTTTCATATGATACTTAAAAAAGTTGTCTTCCAAAGGACGTCGCCTTTCTCTGTACGGCAGTGAATATTCGTAAAGTGTGTGTACCAAGCCAGGAATGATGTGGAATTACCAAACCACCAAGCTAATTCACGCTATGTGTGTACTCAAATCTGGCCAATCACGGAAGTAAGTTGTTAGCGGTAGTCGTATTGGAAAACAATCTGAAGGACGATACTCAATATCCGAGCTTGAACAGCATTATTAAAGGTAAGGAGAGATTGTCCGCCAGGGAACAATAGAATGAAGAGGTTCGAGTGGACTTTGGATGGATATTATTCGCTTTTACAAGTCGCATCAGGGTTACCATGACATTGTAAAAATCATTTGTCTGAAAGGCCCATTGGTATTGGTCTGTTGTAATATTCAAACTGGATTGTGCATAAGGGGAGGTGCAGTGGGCGTACACGTATAATGAGGTTTACAATGTAACAATAATGGTGGCTATTTCTGGAATCAGCTTATGTCCAAAAGTCTCTAATCGCTTGGTGATTTCATGCGTTTATTTTAGGGTAGCTCGGGCACTATGAGAAAAATAAATAAAGAAATATGTGTTTCAAGTTTCAAAAGTTTTGTTAGCTGTGGATCTTTTTGCCAACTCCCAAAAAATGTTTAAGCCAAAACATAATTAGGGGTATTCAGTTTGTTTTCAATTTTAAGCAACACCGGGGTGATTCTATTCATATGTCAATTCAATGTTTAATGGTGTTAAACCGTCATGCGCACACTTGCCCTTTGGCTTAATTTAGTGAAAAGTAGACGGCTCAACCATTTATTCAAAAAATTATAGCTAAAGTTTCGTTGGCAAGCATTTAACTTGTATTTATATGAAAGCTAATTGTCATAGAAAATACTTGCGGGCTGTTAAAAAAAAACATTGTTCATGGTTTCAAAATGCAACAAAACTAGCAAATGGACGAAAAATTGGCTGAAAATCCAAGATAGCGGCCTGATTGATGCTATTGTTTTTAGGTGCTTTCAAAAATAGTAATCACAAGAATATTAGGAAGACATGACAAGCAATCGGCATGTTTTTATTGAAAGATAATGGTTATATGGATTATTTTAAGACTTCAAAAAATTAAGGAAAATAATTCATCTGTCGGTTTCGAATCCACAAAATTTAGGATTGGTCAAAAATAAAAAAAAGGCAGATATGTAACAAATGTCAGGGCCACCTGATGTGTGAAAAAAATTTGTATGGGTCGCAATTTTTTTATGTAGAATCTTGTTCGTTGCCTTATAATAGCTCTTTTTTGTTTAGGTGCTACTTTTGTTGACAAAATTTCAAAAGCGGTGACTATATTGGGTTATTGTGTTTTTATTTTTATTTTGGGGTGTAATAGTTGTTGTCGCCTTAGGTGGTCACCCAAATATGGGCATGATAAAATGCTTATGCTCACATTTTTTGTGTTCAATAGTGGCATTGGTAAACCTATGTCCTATGTCCAAGTGGCCCTTCAGGTGGTTTGCCTTCATTTGAGTTTGCCCTAAAGAGGTAATGGTACATTTGAAATTCAGTGCGCCTCTAGGGTTTTTCAAGTTAATATTTCGCGTGGTTGTATGGCTTTTATATACAAGCCTATACACAAATCAGCGCGCTTAGGGTAACAGTTTGTTGTTTAAATCAATTGAAGGCGCCCGTCAGTAATGCAGCTGAGGATGCCGGAAATGGCGTTGTATACATGGAAACACCGCTAGAGAGTGATTCTCGCGGCATGCATCCTGTTTGTCCGGTCCGTGAACTTAGGGTTTTTAACATCGTGGTTACGGGCCTCTGTTGTCATGTAAAGTTGCACATTGTTGATTTTCGTTCTTTAAAAGCTTGGAAGTTACCCTTACAATTCCCGGGTCGTTAGCCTCCTGTTTACATGTATGTCCAATCCATTTTTGGACATGTGAATTTTTTGTGTAATTTTATTTCTCCTAGTTCTCGGCTTTCACTATCATTTGCGCTCAATTTTAACAAATTCGTAGATTCTATATAAGTGCCAGTGCCAGCTTTGGGCACTTGTATTATGTGGTGGAAATTACATTTAACAAGTTCAAAAGTCGCCTGTTATGTTTACCACCAAGTAGTGTTCTAATTAGTTGCTGTAAATGTGGGTTCTATATGTTAATTATCGGTTCGTCACATCATGAACAGAGTAACAGTACAGAGGGGTAACAGTAGCAGATGAAAAATTATAGTGAATGTTGAGAAGCTATCATAATGGTATATGAAAAGGCGTTCACGTTGGCTCCCTTTCAATTCAATCCTCGTTCTTCTTTCTCATAGTCAAGTCTTTCACTCTTTATTCGTTGAAATTTTCGTAGTTTCGGTTGTCATTTTATTTTTTCATCACTTTTGTTTATGGCATGTCTGTACTGTGTTTTTCTAATGTTGTATTGTGTTGCTGCGCTTTCTTTGGGCTTAAGTTTGCTTTATGCATGGGCCTTGTAAATTATTGCCCGATCTATAAGACGGTTTGCTTGCTAACCTTAAACCATTAATTCTTTTTAAGTTGTGGCTTGGTAGTAATTTTCACATGCTACGAATTCCACCTGAACAAAAATTTTTAAGTCTTAGGCATTATGCTTTGATACTTAAGTTTCCAATTACTAAGATAAGCAAAAGCATTCCACCATCATGGTCTATTGTAAAGGTGATCGGCTGCAATGCAAGGTGTGACAGGTCGTGCTTGGTGGCGTCATCATAGTTTAAAAAACATTTAGTTAGCTTCAGTGCCTTATTCTTTCAAGTAATGTAAAATGGCGTTACGCAATCCGTGCCTGTCTGCGGTTTGGTTCCTGTACAAATGAGACACACTTCGTTGGTTACTATTCACAGTTTAGTGTTTTTTTTTTCTTTTTTTCTTTTTTTTTGATTTCATTCAGTTATTCAAGCATGGCTCAATCATTTTCAACCAAATACATTTTATTCCAGCTCGGTTACATCGCAATATCTTGCAGTCAAAGGCAATGTACAGTGTTGGATTTAAGAGTAACAGTGTCGCAGTTGTACAGGGCCCCTAAATTATTGCTTTCAGGGCCTTCAGAAAGTACTTTAGTCGCATATTAAGGTGCGGCATTGCGTCGCTTGCAATTGTTCAATGAGCCCCATGCCTACCATTAAGCTGTGTCAGGCCTTTTCCTTAAAGCAAGACTCAGAGATTTGAATATAATTATTTGTTTAGGAAATTTAAATAGTAATCTAAACTAAAGATATTACTTAACTGCTCAATTCCAAAAATTAGTGATGAGATCGGTGTTTCCTGTTCAGCAGTGTAAACTGTATGCACAGATATGTGCCCATAGGATACCGTGTTAGAGAAATTCCGGATCGGTTTTCTAGCAAAGTTGTGGTTTTCTATGAAAGACTTCGATTTGTGCTAAGTTATTTCACGCAATGTTTAGTATATTGACAAAGCATTATGTGTCAGTAAAAAAAAAATAAACGCTTTGTTTTGAAAATTGAGTTGCGCCCTCATGGAAATCTCTGTCAGCCTTTAAATCGGTCACTGTGAAAATATATTAATGTGCATGTGTTCTTACGCTACTAGGTAAATCAGAGTAAATGTGAGTGTTATTCATCTCATGGCCACTGAAGGAGCGTGTAGGGGTGGTATAATGTATTCGTAAAGAAACTTATGTTGCAATCACAAGTCAAGTCTGTAAAGGACAATCTTCGGCTCTTGTGCTCACGTTTATTTTAATGGTAGACAATTGGGTCACACTTTTCAGTTTGAAGTGTTGTAAGGCTACATGCAGTAATGACTTGGGTAAAGATACTCGGTCGATTCATAATAATATTCGTGTTAATGATAATAATAAAACTGCATCAGTTGTCATGTCAAATTTCCATCTGGTTTTGAATTAGAATTAACATTGCATGGAATACTAAACTAGGAGTTTATAATAATTGGCATTTTTTGTAAACTTCTTGATCAATGCAGAGGGCCGGGGTTCCGTTCGCGGGACTCAGTCGTGAATCTTAGCTAATCTTGTGCTATATGGAATGCCGTATGGGACCATGATCCAAAGCACTGTGCAAGCTAGTATAAAAGTCTATTATGTAGGTCATACGCATGAGTTGTGTGCATGTGGGGGTGCGTAGGGGTTTTCGCGAGCGGGCCATGGCACTCACTATTGGGTAGTAATATCTGCCAGAATTACTGTACAAAGCTGTTGTAATGATTACCAAACTGTGGCAATATTAGTCTGCTTTTATTTTAGATCCATGCTTTGTGCGTTTTAAAAATACATTCAAAGAATGTTTTTATAAATAAATAAACATCTTTAAAAAAAAAGTGTTTATTTTTGGTAATTGGCTTTAGTAGCCTTTTTCCGGGAATTTCCAGAAAAAAATTGGAATATTTTGCAAAAGGTTGGATCTCTTAATTTTAGGGTAGTTTCAGTAACACACCTGAACAATGTTAAAAATGCATGAAATGTCAACCGGCCCCCTCGCGAGTTTGGCGGTTAGCGTTCAACGCATTTTTGTAGGTCCTTCTATTAAAAAAAAATGCTTTGGTTTTAAAATTGCATTGTTTTAATTAATTTTGGCTGGTGCGTGGTGTCGTATGTTTACAAAATTGCCAGAAGAGTAATTGGCACACATGTACATTTGTACGTTCGTCTTTACATACATACAACATACATGCTAATGATTCCGGTGAGGGTTCAGAGCGTACTTATCAATCTCCACTAGGTTCGCAAAAATGGTCAACACCATGGTTTCGTATTTATTTGTGTGGGTGGTCAAAGCTTCTATTTACAGAAAAATTTACATATTTTGGGAAATCAAAAAAAAAAAGTGTTAAAGAAACTTTAAACAAATGTTGCCCCGAACTTTCTCCAGGAAAATTACTTGGTATTGGATGCTGGGTAACCCCCATTTGTATTTGAAGTTCTTTCCTACACGTTTTTCTCATTCGTTTGTTATTCTTAAAGGTCGGTCCTAATTTGTGTATATTATTTTTAATTTTTATGGAATAGTATGCACCCCAAAAGTAATGCACCGAAATATCACCGTTATGATTGTGTGAACATAAACGAAATTTTGTAATCCACATTGGTTTGGCGTAAATGGGCGTCAAATTTCACTTATTACATTAAGAATTTCAGAAAGTAATTATGCCTGTATTATTCGCGGTTAAAGCCGTTGACCAGCCACGTCATGCATGAGTACTTGAAGTTTCGTTTAGGAATTTCGTGCGGAGGAAATTACATAAGGGCTAAACCGGGATTGGGGTTTTTGTTTGAATTTCCAACTACTTTCCCAGTCCTATGAGAATGGGTTAGCAGCTTTTCAGTTATAGCCGGCAAATTCATAAGGCATTGGAATTGATTCGATTTTGCTCTGTACGTGTGGGGGGGGGGGAGGAGGGGGTAGTGGACAAGGTTTATCGGATCGTAAAACTGTTGTGGCGAATGTGGGTATCCAATTTTACTCAAAATTATACTCAATTTCATGATTTTGACCGCAATAGAGGCCATGAATTAAATTGTATGTGTAATGCATGATATAGTCAATTCTAATGTTGCTAAATATTAATATGCAGCTGCTGTTATCTAATGTTTCCAAATTTTCCTGTGTGGTTACTTATTTCAAAGTTATATAATGTCATAATGTATGCCTTTATACATGTACATGTGAGATTTGGTCATTATTTAATTCTAGTGTATGACAGGCAAGGAAGTTAAGACCATGTGGCACAAGCTAATATGTCATTCATGATGTTTTGGTGATTTGCAGAGATAGTATTTGCAGAGGATGACCGGAGAAAAATTATTTTTTCGGTTTCTGTATTTTTGGTTTTGCCTTCAAGATAATTATTAGGTATAGGTAAAATGTGGCGGAAACATTTTTCTTGCCAATTTCAACACTTGGAATTACCCAGTGATTTTTTAGAAAGTTGACAGTTCTTCTCTAACTGTCATTACCTTGACCAAGGGTAGTAATGCAAATAAAACGTGTACGTGAAGGGGCACTAAATGCACGATTTTAGTTCTCATATTTCTGTCAAGGGTATTAATTTAAAATAATACATTTGATGTAAATTAACCAAAATAGAGGGCATTTTATTTTTTGCGTTTTTGACATACGAAGAAAACGGCGGATTTTCGCAAGGCTTCATTGATCAAACGCGCACAATTTGCTCTCCTCGTGACGTCAAGTGATGACCAAACATCGTGTTGACTTCGAATTGTTATTGCTGACACTGTAATATTGATGGATTAATGAAAGTAATAATAAAATTTGAAAGAAAATAAGTTACAGAATGACATATTGTTTCATTTCGTTGTGTTTTAATTATTATTGATAGAAAAACACATCGGATCGCAGTTATAGGAAGTGGCAACACTGCATATGATGGTCACAACGTCGTAAATTATGGGATGGTTCACTTTGACGTCACCATATGCTGGGGCGATGTGGATTTGTCTGAATCGTTTCGAGTAAGCTATTGGGCGGAATATAAAGGGCCAAAATACTCAACAAATGGGACAATTTTCATTATTTTGATTTATAGGTAATCTACGTATTAGCTTTCCATCTATACCAAAAATTTTCCCCCCAAATATTCAGAATCATGACAGATTTCATTAATGAGATTTTAAAAAAAAATAAATGCCTTTGAATAGCTTTGAAAAAACTACCTTACCTTTCTCCGTTTATTTGCATGTTTTTAAAAAAAAAAACACAGAAAAAATTCAACAATTCCTCTTCTCATTGTGTTCAACAGTGCTTCGGAAAATAAACACAACACAAAAGTAAGTAAGTCCCCCTCTAAAAAAACTGCCTCCTTTTTCGAATTTCTTATGTAGGAAGTTTAGCAAGTCATGACTGCCGGTAAATATTTCTATGATTAGTAGTTCAACTGCTGTGTGAAAACTAGAGGCATCCGTTGTTTCACAGGTTGGGATGAGCACAGAATTAAAGACAAGAGCCATTTTCAAACATTTCATACCTGGATATCATTGCATTGAGTTGATGACAAACAGCTACATTAAAAGTGGTTAGTTAAGTCATGTGTGTTCCCCCAACATTTCAAATGGACCCCTTGACATCGGGCGCCGGTAGTGATGATCTATGCAGACGGTGCTGAGGTGCCTCCCATTTACTCCTGTAAAAACGTGATCAATCATCCAGGTACTCTCACATTGCCGGGTTAAAAAAGAAACACTTAAGAGGTCCCAAACGATCCTCGATTGTGCGGTCTGGCGAAACTGTAGGCCATACCATTAGCTGGATGTCCTCACAGGCCGTCAGGAAGAATGCGATTTATCGCTTCCCCTCTGTGGACTGGCGTGGTCGGTCAATAGAAGGACAAATGCATTAAATAGGCAGCATCGTATGCTACGTACAACATTTGTAGACAGGAAAAGTCATTATATCTCTTTTGGACTTTTGAACATGCCTCTTTGTCTTTTATATGCACTCAGGGTCAGCCGTGATTAGATCAACAAATTCTGTATCTTTCACCACCAGATAACAACCAATCGAGAAATTGTTGTTAATTGCATGATATAGTCAATTCTAGGTTGCTCAAAATAATTATGCAGCTGCGGTTATCTAATGATTCCAATTTTCCAGTGTGGGTATTATTTAAGTTAATAATGTCATATTGTATTTGCCTTTATACATGTACATTAGATTTGTCATATTAATTCTATTGTATGAAAGGCAGGAATCGGTAAGAACATTGGCACAAGCTAATATGTAATTCTATTATGTCGTGTGATGTGCCAGGGAAGAGATCATTGCAGAGATGACCGGAGAAAATGATTTTCTTGTTTTATTTTTGGGTTTTGGCCTTCCCGATAGGATTAGGATAGAGGTAAATGTGGATGGAGGAAAATTTTTCTCTGCCCAATTTCAAACTTAGGAACTACCGAGTGATTTAGAAATTTGCAGTTCTCTCCGAACCGGTCATTACCTTTGACCAAATTGTTAGTAGTACGCACCAAATAAACGGCATAAGTTGGACAGTGAGGCACTAAATGGCCACGTCATTTTATTTCATATTTTCTGGTCACGCGGGAATAAAAAAGACAATTTGATGTAAAAATTAACAAAATAGAGGCATTTTAATTTTTGCTTTTTTGACATACGAAGAAGAAAACGGGCGGATTTTTCGCCCAGGGCCTTCATTGATCCAAAAGCGCCCAATTTGCTCTCCTCGTGACGTCAGTGATGACCCAAAAACATCGTGTTGCTCGATTGTTAGTGCTGACACTTGTAATATTGATGGATAATGAAAGTAATATAAAATTTGAAAAAAGTTACAGAATGAATATTTTTTTGTTTCATTTTCGTTGTGTTTTAATTCTTATGATATAAAAGCACATCGATCGCAGTTATAGGAAAGTGGCAACACTGCGATAGATGGTCACCAACGTCGTAAATTATGGATGGTCATCCTTGACGTCACCATGCCTGCGATGGGGATTTGTCGGAATCGTTTTAGAGTAAGCTATTGGGGCGGAAAATTAAAAGGGCCAAAATACTCAACAAAGTGGACAAATTTTCAATTATTGTGACTTTATATGTAATCTACGTTATAAGCTTTCATCTATACCAAATTTTCCAAATATTCAGAATAGACATATTTCCTTTAATGAGATTAAAAAACAATAAATATGCTTGAATAGCTTGAAAAAAACTACCTTACCTTCTCGTATTTGAATGAAATGAAATAAAATCAAAATTCATATTCCTCATTGTGTCAAAAACAGCTGCTTCGGAAATAAACACAACACAAAAAAAAGTAAGTTCCCGTTAAAACACTGCCTCGGAATGTTCTTATGTAGGATAGTTAGCAAAGTCAGACTAGGTTAATAATATTTATATGATTAGTAGTGCCATGCTGTGTGAAAAATAGAGGCATCCGTTGTTTCACGGTTGACTGAGCACAGGATAAGACAAAAAGAGCAATTGTCAAAATTCTAACTGAATCAGTGCTTGAGTTGATTGAAAAACAGCTAACTTAAATGTGGGTACTGTTAAGTAATGTGTGCATCCCAAACATTCAACTGACCCCTTGACATCGGTATGAATCTATGCAGCGGCTGATGGTCAGCATTCCCCATGTACTCCTGTAAAACTAATCAATCTCCAGTGTACCTCCACATGCACGGGTATTACAAAGAACACTTAAGAGGGTCCCAAACGATCCGATTGGATGCGGGCTGGCGAAACTGTAGGCCTACCATTCGCTGGATGTCCTCACAGGCCGGCCAGGAATGCGTTTATCTGCCTTTCCCCTGTGGACTGGCGTTGTCGTCAATCGAGACAAATGCGAGGTAAATAGGCAGCATCGTATGCTACGTACATCATGTAGACAGAAAAGTCATGATATCTCTTTTTGTCTTTTATCTGCACTCAGTCAGCCGTGAAGTAACAAATGTCTGTAATTTTCACACAACAGATAACTAACAATCGTAGAAATATTATGAACTAGTCATGACTTTGACAAACTTGCTACATAAAAAATTATGAACGCTTATTAAGAGGGGGACTTACTTTTTTGTGTTGTGTTTTGTTGAGAAAAGATTATTGATAATTATGCTTTATCATCAATACGTTTCTTATGGTAATGTCCTGTAAATGTGCTCGGTACATATTCTGTTTGTAAGAAGGCAAAACATATGCCAAGACGTAATTAGTGGATGATCCAACCTTTGATTTCCATGACTGGGTTACCGACTCAAATACCTATTGAGTATGACAATAATTTAAGAGGTACTCATAAGCTCACTTCCACAGCATGGAACCCAATAGTGTACTACCATTATCTGACAAATCTGATTCCAAGATCCAATATTATGTTTCCAATATAATTGGTGCATATCACCCTGCTCAGTGACGGTTGTAAATTTTCGGTATCCTTTACTCTTCAAGAGTCCTTATGAAAGTTCTCCACAATTTGGTGAGAAAACGGCATGGACCACCCCATCGACCCTTTAAGTGTTTATTTTTTGTTTAATAAAATAATAAAATTTGTTTGTTATTTAATAAGTATATGTAGTATTTTTTATCGTATATTGTGTTGATCTCCAAATGCAACAGTGTTTAGCAGTTGTGTCAACAGTCTATAAGATCTACACAAATAACGTTATAAAATTCCTACAAAGAAAAGACACCACTAATGGACCACACTCTATTGGAAAAGACAGTAGTCGAAACATCCATCCGATGTCATGTCATTGTAATAGTATGCAAATTGAGCCCCCCCGCCCCACACAAGAGGGGCGGGAAGCCAGGATCAACCTTACATGCTCATACGTCAACGATTAAGAGGATCCCAGCTCAAACGAAGACCAAACAACAAAAATTCACCCATCGGGGCGCGGTTGAGGAAACTCGTTGGAATGATCCAAAATGTCGAAGGGAATGGCAAACCAATTATAACAACAAATATAAAAAAAACCCATACAACAAAAAATATACAAAAATTAAAAAATGGACTTTTAAAAGAGTTAAATTAAGAGTTAAATGTAAAAGGAAGTTCATTACCGCTATGGTTATTTCTAACAAGCTCCCAACAGTATCGTGGTGTGGATTTTATAGACCAATCCAATCACTTTGGGTACTGCGTGAGTAATTCAACCCTAACCGCTTATCGAGGCTAAGGCGATGAGTTGACTCTCGAAGCAAGCAGCCCAAAATATTTTCAGCTAATGATCCACATTGCCAACACAATCCTCAACTGGATCAATAATAGGAAGGGCAACGACATAAAAAGAGCAATTGCGGAGTTTTTAAACATATTGTCTTTAACAATTTAAACACTGCAGCGCAAAGATATCATAGGTAAAAACCTTATGTGTGCTGAATTGTGTATTTGTCGCAATATTGTGTAGGACCGTTAGGGGAATGCTAAAGTGATTCCAAGCTTGAACGTAATACAACTGTCTCTGAAAAGATCATAGTAATGCTTAAGGATAATCTATAGTGGAGATGTAATTTTGAACCCGGGCATATCAGTTTCGTGTACTACTTCAGTTTAGCAGTATAATGCAACACCAAAATAGTTACTGTATATCTGATGGTTGTCGATTAGTTTAAAGTATTACGGGTTTAAGATTCCAGTTACAAAAGTTACAATGAAACGATGGAAGGTATTGTAACTCTGCCGGTAAAAAAACTCTGAATAGACGAAATGAATATTTATATTGTGTTATCTAGCCTGAAAATCAATATCGTTCTTCCTTCAGCATAGTCGTTAAATTCGAACACTGTTCATACAGTATAATAATTAATATATGTCTAGGATTGTAAGATAACATCTTGAAGCCATATGTGTATTAGTTTTCAAAACAACCTGCCAATGCTGGAAATTGTAATCGTCACATGGCACACACAATCCTCGTCATATGTGGGAAAAGCTTTTAAAATAGGGATTTAAGGAAGCAAGTATAATTGAAACCTAAACACCAAAGTGCAATCAGCTATGAGCTATCAAATGTGATGTTTCACCAAGCAAAAAAAAAAAAAAACACACAGCCTTAAAATTGAGAATTAATACCACCTTGAATCCTTATCATGTTTCAAGATTCTTTGCCCTTTCGGGAATACGACTATGCTTATTCACCTTAAACCGAACAAATTGGGGTCAATTGTGTTTAATTATGAGATTTGTTTCCATTACCTAGCAATGGTAGTAATAATCAGAAAGGAAACCGAAACTGTGCTGCTAAGGTAATTTGCGATATCCTGCGGACTGTTTATTCAATCCGCTGTGCTAGAAGGAGTGCTAGCGCAGAAGTCATATTCTCATTATAAAAGTCTTAAATTTCTTGAGGTTTGTTAACGCAATAGTATTTAGATGATGAAGGACGGCTGTATCAGGTATTTTCAAATATTTGTTCTTATATAAAAGAAGT
>JAMKCH010014720.1:0-33717 GCA_023653785.1 Ophioderma brevispina
TGGATATTGTTCACCCACAGTGGCGGTCTTGCACCATCACAGAGTTGCGACATGCGTTACTAGGTTCAATGCATACAGTATTTCTCTTGGTCAATTTAGATTTTTAAGAAATTTCTGAATACATATATGTTTGCATTTTATAAAAATGTGCATGAATATTGGGTTTTGAGGAGGTCTGATTCAAATTTTGTTACATGGATTTTTCTCAAGAAATGTAAACAAGCTGGTTATCAATACCACTAATGTCGCCTCTTTTTGCGATTCCACCTTTCATTAACTCTATGCACAAGTTGACCTCCAATGACCTTTGCACCTGGTATATAACTTTAACCCTAGCATGATGTGCAAGTGCTTATGCTTGACCTATGACCCGCGTTGGTGGCAAAGATAAGGTGTCCATGCACGGGCAAATTTTCAAAAAAGATTAACCAAAACGTTAAACACATCAAACATATAACATAAACACACAAATAGAACATACAAAAATTTGGATAGTATGTGCCTCAGCAAATCCTCAGCAGTGACACAAAATCATTTACTCCACAGGGAACGAGTTGCATAGGCACATAAGTTATGTCTACTCTTCCAGAGTGGAAGAGTAGTAAAACTGGGGGTAGATACGATGTAGTTGCGTGTCTACTCGGTACTGTCCCCACATATCCACCCCCCTCTCCACCTAGGTGCGGCAAACTACAGAATAGCCATTAGGGTGGGTATTGTAGAAGAGAATGTCACTGTATATCTAATAAGTGAGTAAGTGCATGGAAGTATGAGTGCGAGTGGAGTCTATGCAGCCAAGAATTACGTATGGGAATGAGCCACCTTTAAATAAATTGAGCTTGATGGTAAGGGAATAATATGACATTTGCCATACAACTAACTGCAAATATGTGTTCACACCAAAGATTGTATGGCATTAAGCCTCATGTAGGCAAGGGAATTTTTACACATCTGATGTACCGTTTCAGTGAAACATTAATTGCACATTATTTAAAATAGCTCATTTGCATAACCTAAGCCGCATAACTAAAACCCACATATCATGTTCACACAAAAGATTTATGGCATAAGCCTTTCCGTAGCAAGGAATTTTGCACATCCGAAGTACCTTTCAGCGAAAAACATTAATTTGTGCATATTTTTAATTAGCTCAAATTGAATACCTAAGGCCCGCATATTACATCATGCAATTTCAAAAGTGCGAAAACAATGATGCCAAAAAATGTTATTCATGTGGCAAAAGAAGATGCATATCTGATGTACCTTTTCAGTGCGATAACATTAATTAAGCAATTTAATTAGCTCAGTTGCCTACCTAACCCGCATATCATGCAATTCAAAATTGAAAAAACGATGCATGCCATAATGCCACTTTTTTTGAAGCGAAGGACGAATAGTCTTCATGTAGCGTGAAGGCATTTGCATATCAATGTGACCGTTCAAGCAATACATATTATTGGCCATATTTGATTAGCTCATTTGCATTAAACCTAAACTGCAATATATCTATACTTTAAAAGTGCGAATACAATGCATGGCCAGATATACTTCATGTGGCAAAAAGAATTTTGTCCAGTATCTTATGTATCGTTTCAGTGATACATTAATTATGCCATATTTAATTAGCTCATTTGCATAGATTAAACCGCCTATATCTGACTGTCAAATCGCAGAAACGATGCATGCCATAAGAACTTTTTGACAGCGAAAAGGAATAATAGTACTCTTTCATGTAGCGAAGGAATTTTGGAATTATCCAATGTTACCGTTTCAGCAATATTAATTGTGCATATTTGATTAGCTCCTTTGCATACGTAAGCTGCATAATCATATACTTTCAAAGAGTGCGAAAACAATTGCATGCCAAAATATACTTCATGTGGCAAAAAGAATTTGCATATCTTATGTACCGTTGTCAGTATGATACATTAATTATGCAATGAAATTAGCTCATTGCATCATAAGCGCCCTTATCACGCACTTTCAATCACAAAGAAGAAGAAACGATGACTGTGCCATGATGAAATGTGCACTTCATAATGAATAAAACGAAAGGTAATTTTTTTGTGTGCCCGTAGAGTGTTTTCAAAGATTAAATCATACGGGTTAACATTTTTATCATTTTCAGAATTCCAGGGGTTAACATTTTTATCACAGAAATACGGAACGAACGGAGCCATTTTATAGTCCCAGTTCCAAACTTAGTTCGGCGGGGACAAATACTGTAAAACTTGGGTAGTCTGTTAAGCTAATGCATCGCAAAGAGCTCAGTGTATAATGTGCAACTGTTGCAGTCAGACTGGAGTAGCTGTGTGTGGTATAGGTTACCAAGTGAGTAAGAATCCGGCTTGTTTTGTTTAGCTTTGCTTTCTTAGCAGTTATCTATCATATGTGTTTGTTCCCTTCCAGGGAACTGACAGGTTAAAAAAATGGAATTTCGGCAAAAAATGGAAGACTGGCAATCTCTATACCAATGATTTTGTATGATTCAATTGCCCAAAATTTGCTATTAATTATAACAGGGCCTCCGAGACAAATATTGGGCCCGGGGGAACCTGGAGTCAGGGGCCCTCTTACAGATACAGGGCACCAAAGACCAGGTTTCTTCTATTTTATGGGTCTTTTCAACTTTTTTTTTATGATCCCCCTAGGACCACATGCTTGAGGGTTAATTACCCCCTTGACCCTATTCTCAGCGTACTGTTCATCTCAAAGTTAAACTTACAATGAAAACAGTATTCTTACCAGAAGCTTTGTTAGTCTAATAATATTGTCCATGGGCTTTAAATTTGACCCACTTTGCTATCTCCTGGATTTGCATATCATTCAAATTACCAAGTAAAGTGAGGCAACACACAGGTACAGTGAAGGACAAGAGCAGTTTATCACAAGTACTGATTACTGTCAATTCCATTAGGCTAGACCCTCGGTTTTTAATAATATTAGAGAAGGTAGAGGTTTGTCGGGACAATATTGTGAAAGAAAAGTTGTATTCACGAAATTACCCAACAGGCTTTTAAATTCAAAACATATGGGATGGAATTTTTACCTACAAATCTATTGAATTTGACCCTTTTCCCCTCAACAGTTGCAAAATTCTGTCCATCGTCTGGTAACAAATGACGTGTGAGATGTTCTTTGGTATTATACATAAGAGTAGGAAGCGACTATCGATTTAGCGGCCTACACACTGCAATCAATATCGGAGGACCAGAAGAATGTGGTCGTACAGTGACCTGCTCGTATTGTGTCGTCTTCTCTTAAAAGGACATAATTCAAAGAATGTATGGTATTCGTATTTCTTTGAAGTTTGAAGAGACATATTTTTGTATAGACGATTGTGCCACCTCCGGGCAAGGAAAAAGAGAGCTGTCCGACGGGTATGTGTGAGCACATGTAGGGCTTGTGCTTTTAAAATTCGCGCTCAAATCGCTAAATAGCCCATTGCAATAGTGCTGTAGACTGTATGTATGATCTTCGCACCTCGATCACGTCAGTAGAGCAGGTGCTAAGTTGCATTTGTAAACATTGAGGTCACAACATCTATCAACACACATGAATAACACAAAAGTTGATCAGGGCAATGATTGACTACATTCAAAATTCTGGGAATATAATAGATGATATTTATTTAATTAACAATAATTGTTGATGTGATATCAATCATGTTTTCTACTGTAAGAGCGATTTTGCAACGCCCCCCCCCTTTAAAACACCTACGAATTAAATGGCCCATTCCTGAAAAAGTTTATGCTCATTACGGAATATTCGGCTGGTTCCGATTCCTGCGATTGATGGCCAAAAAATCCAAGAAATGAATAGATTGGGTTGTGAAGAAATACTTTTCAAAATTGCACACACCTTCAAATCTTGTTGGGTAATTAGATAAATACCAACTTTTACTTTCACGATGTTTTCCCGACCCTAAACCTCTATATATTAATTAAAAACCCATGGTGACTGGACAGTAATTATATGTGGCATTAAGTAATTCAGCTTGATCCCCACATCTACATGAATGACTTCAATGTTTTTGATGATGAAGAGATGCTCAGAATCCATCATAACACCTGTGGACTAATGATTGTAAAGGCGTAGTGATGTGGCTGGCAAGTTTGGCAATACAGATAACAGTGATAAATTGGAAATGGAGGTTTAGTTTACAATTCCCTATAACTTCAAAAAATACTGCGAGTACCGTTCTGAGTTGCGGTTTGTGAACTGGGGCCAAAGGGCACATGAGGCCACCAAGGTCAAATGAGGTCACCTACAGGTCACCCCCACCCTGCCCCTCTTTCCACCAATTTGCATCATCGTAGCCCTTACAAAATCATTCCGCATGCAATATATTAAGGGTTAACATTTTGACCACAGACAACACACACACACAAACATACGACCAGAGTAATCCCTATGTACCTTCGCAATCTTGCAGATGACACAAAAAATGTTTAAACCCAAATGAATTGGGATTTTTAACTCCGTTTTTTTTAACTTTTTTGGCACTGAAAAATTCAAACACTTCTCAACGCGTTTAAATTTGTATTTTGTCAAGTTGATTATTAATATAATCTGTTATTGAAATAGGGCGAACCTAACTTGAGGGACCTGTTCAAAGTTCCGTTGCATTCGAGTTTTTAAATTAGACTCCACACTTTTCAACGTTCAATGCTGCTCATTCATAGGACTTCCAATTACTTTCAGCGGTGCACCAGCAATATATAAAAACTAGAATTTCGCGGTTCTCGGCCTTGGCGCGCTCGCTGAATTCAAAGAATATAAGCTGTGGGCCGCCCCATGCCCTATGACATTTCACCTGGCACGGGACCTTTGATCTCATCAAACTATGAGGGATCGCATGGTGAACCTATGAACAAAAAGTTTGGTTCCAATTGAACTTCAAGTTTTCAATTTTTACATTTTAAGCCCATTTTTCAACTTGACCTCACTATTGACCTTTGGCCATTAACAGACTTTGACCTCATCAACATATGAGGATCCCATGGGGCACCTATGACAGAAGTTTGGTTCCAATTGAAGTAAACTTTTAATTGAGGTCAGTTTAAAACAACGTCTATACAATTTGTTGACAGACCACACACACATCCACATCACAACATCCACAATAAACACGCAAAACAGATGCTAAGGGTCCCTGCCAGTATAGGTGGGGCCCCAAAAAAAGTGTCGTGCCGAGCACGCTCGTGCGCGGAGTGACAATCTCTCTTCCCTTAGCGTTTGGCACATGCTCCTCCATATTTTTTGCTGTGCGGGGGTTGGCCACACAGCGAGTCTGTTCTTCCCAGCATTGAAAATGCTGGTACCCATTTATACACCTGGGTGGAGAGGAGGAAATGAGGGTTTTAAAGCCTGACATCAAGGGTACCAACACATTGGCCACAGTGGGGCTCGAAACCATGACCTTCGGGAGTGCGGGGCCGAGTGCTTAATCCACTGGACCACCAGTGCCCTCTAAGAAAATATGGTATACATTAAAAGCTACTAGTACCTTGCTAGGTCTACCAATCAGAGGGTTGTTTGCACAGCTTTGGTTGATGACATCACGGATAAGATGTTTCTGGCCATGTATGTTGTCAGGATTACTAATGCTCTCTGTGGGTAGCCCACTAGTCTCTCTAAATGACAGTGCCACTACATATTCTGCCATCGGCTAGGTTCTGAAGTAGAATATGCAGGAATGATGGTGAATTAATTAAAACTAGCAAGTACATATAATTTAGCAGTATGTAATGTTCCTGCAATATCACTGTGATGTAAGAGGGCCTAAGAGAAAAGCCGTGAAACTGACAACAGACTGAAAAAAAGGTTGTGTGAATTTAGGCTAAATGCCTCCTAATGGGGATGTGAAAATAATAAAATTGCCAACAAAAATGTTGAAGTACTGCAGGACTGAATCAGCGCTATAGCATGAAAACTTACATCCATGCAATATACAAGATTGCACATCCAAGATCCCCAGCTTCATCCGTCTTCTTTTGTCCACTCAATTCAACGGCAAAAGTGTGGCTTGATAGGGAACCAGCAACCAGATTTGGGCACCATTTGGGGTTTTTAGTTGTGTGCATGTCATTTACAAAAACAATTTTTAAATGCAGTTATCTGACAAAAATTCACACAAATTAGTTATTACTAAGGCAAGACTTTATCTAGCTGATTAAGTTGTGAAAAGTCACAATAGATTCTGCTGATGGTAAAATTTAAGATGCTGTTTGTAAATCATCTGGCAAGCAACAGTTAGGGTCTGGTTATGTGGAAAATTCCATCTTTGCCGTAAATTTCAACAATTTCAAAACTGCTGTGTTTCCTATTATATTTTTCCAACATTTCTGTGGGATTGACTTCATGTTGAAAAAAAGGTACTCTGTACTTCAGTTTTTGCCACTGTCATCTTCACAAACGAACCAATTCACAAACAGAATTTTTGTAAACTGATATAGTCTCATGCCATATTTGGGGGCCAACCATATATCTTCACTATGAGGGCTGTCTTGTTTTTGCACGGGAGAGAGTTCCTAATTTGTTGAAAATAGACGAATTGGTAATTTCAGGAATGATGCGAAAAAAAAAAACATTTACCCAGCAAATTGACCAAAAAATGGTGTGATGGTACGTCGTGATTTTATTTGTCATTGACAATATATGACCTTTTATATTTTCAAGGTATGATTGTAATATTTTTTATATGTTCCTGCATTTAGGATATGAGAAAAAATGGTCCATGAAGGAGAATTAAGGTAAGCATAAGAGGCAAAGAGTGAGGAAAGAATTGGTGCGAAAAGAATGAAGGAGGAGGCAGAGAAAGAAGGAGCTGAGTGAGTTGAGAGAGAATCCAAACAACGGTCTATAAGATAGTGAAGGGCAAGAAAAAGGATGGGGAAGAGAGTTGAAGGGGGGAGATGGATGAGAGGAAGTGATGGAAAATTGATGAATCAGTGAGAAAAAGATAGAGGCGAGTCTGGAAGGGGCATATGGAGAGAATCATTAATGAGGAGAATGAGTGGGATGAGGCTGATGTGGTGGAAGGGCCAGTTAAGAGGTCTCAGCCGGGAAGAAGTGGTGAGGCAATAAGAGAAATGTGAAAAAGGATAGGCGTTTGGACCCTCAGAGGTGAGTGCTGAGATGATTAGTGCGAGTGGAGAAATAGGGATTGACTGGTGATGATGATTGTGTCACAGAGTGTTGGATGGGGGAGGGATGCCAGTGGTGTGGGGCCGTGAGGTGTTAATTCCAAATTTTAAAGGGAAAGGGGATGCAATGAGTTGTGATGCATATAGGGGTATGAAGTTGTTAGAGCATGCAAGAAGATTGTGGAGAGGGTTTCTGCGAGAATAGGATTCGGAATATAGTGGAAGTGGATGAGATGCAATTGGGTTTATGCAGGGAAGGGAACGATTAGATGCAGTGCTTATTTTAAGGAGGTTTGCAAGAGGAATACCAAGCTAAAGGGAAGAAAGAAGCTGTATATGTGTTTGTACACTTGGGAAGGCATTTGATTAGATGTACCTAGGAAAGTGATGGAGTGGGGCCGATGAGGAAGGAGAGAGATACCAGAAGTAGTGTTAGAAGCAGGTCATGAGTTGTAGAAGAGCCAAAACGAGCGTAAGAGTGGGGTCTGATTGTCAGAGGAGTTTGAGGTCAAGGGGGGGGTGTGCATCAAGGTTCTGTATTTGCCATGATTTTTGCCATTGTGAGTTGATGTGGGTCACCAGAGAGGGCAAAAGAAGGTTTGCTGAATGAGATGTTGTATGCCGATGACTTGGTTTTAATGTGAGTGAGACATTGCAGGGACTAAAAGGGGAAGTTTTGGAAATGGAAGGAGGCTTTCGAGAGTAAGGGTCTGAAGGTAACCTTGGAAAGACAGAAGTGCTGGTGATGGGGCGGAGGAGAGGGAGGTGGTTAGTGAGTAAGTAAGGTTAGACCCAGGTGGGGTTATGTGGGAAGAGAGTAGTAAAAGCAAGATCATGTGGTGTGAGAAATATGTGGGAAAATGATCCATGGAGAGGCACAAAGATGAAGAGGTGACCCCTAGTAGGTTGGCCAGAGATTTGTGTGTAGAAGATGTGAGAAGGGAGCTGAGGGATGTGGAACAGGAGGAAAAGTTGTGGTGATGGGGTGGGCGTGAAGGAGTTCTCATACCTAGGGGATAAGGTTAGTGGGGGTGGGGTGGTGGACCTGTGAGGTGCTGTGACAGCGAGAGTGAGGTATGGGTAGGTGACGTTTAGGGAATGTGGGGAGTAGCTACAAGGGAAAGATATACTTTGAAGAGAAAGGAATGTGTATAAGAGCTGCTGAGAATCAGATGATGCTGTATGGAGTGCGACGGGTGTCTGAGCGAAAATGAGATGGGGATTGGAGGACAGAGGAGCAATGATGAGAGCCCATGTCTGTGGTGTGAAGTTGATTGGACAGGATGAAGAACTGAGGACTTGATTGCATCTGTTGGGCTTTGGAAGAGGCGGTGGACGGTGGCTGTTTAGGCCCCGATAGTGTACGTTGTATGGGCATGGTGTTGAGGGGGAAGGATGCCGAGCATGTGTTTAAGAAGGGATTTGGAGTTCGAGGTGAGCGGTTGAGGGGAGGGACGTCCAAAGAGACATGAAGCAAAAAGAAACAAGGGGAGGAGGAGAGAGTAGGAGGGTTGGGTTGAGTATGGCGGAGCATTGAATCGGGTGATGAAGGAAGAAGGAGTCTGGGCGGTTGCTGCAAATGTGAGGTGAATCCGGCCACCCCCGTTGACGGGGACAAAAACCGCGATTTAAAACTTTGGTTAGTAGTAGTAGTAGTAGTAAGTAGTATATAGTTCATGCAATATATGTCTTATTTTAAAATTATGATTATAATATATCTTCTCCAACATAACTTCTTCAAATCTTAGGAGTAGGATAGGCAGTGGAAATATAATTTGGCAATAAGACTGGCAGGCATTTGAGGAACATCTAAGGCTAGCTGCCATTAGACCATATTTTGAGGAATTTATGGCTTGTCTTGTTCTTCCCCATTTGAAAGGCTTTAGTTCAGTATTCAAAATCAGTTGCTGCGCTTGTTTAAGGCTCTGTAATTTGATTGAGTGCTCTCTTGACTTGAAAGCACTGATATCCAATCATTGAGAAAAAACTGAGATATCTTCATGGGAATTGAGGAATACACCGAACAATTGATATCACCATTTGTTAAACACAATGTAGCTGAAGTCGGATCAAATAAAAAAATATTGGTAAGTTCTGAATCAGATTATCTGAACTAGCAAAGGGTGTTAAACTTATAAAATTTACCTTCATCTTGTGCCTCTTAATCATATTAACCCAATAAACTTGATCTGGATCAAGGAACAGTCCCTTAAGTATCAGTAAGATATGACTCATCAGTGACAGCAAATATGGGTTTGATGTTTCTCATGGCTTACCAGTTCAAATGAAACTGTGGTCATTGCCTTTATGCACATAGCTTTTCTAAAATCTCTTCGCTTTTCAAGATGTACAGTAGGCCTCTATATTTAGCTTATAGATTTTTGCTGGTGTCAAATCTTTTTGAGCACTTTGAGAACACTACTATTTTCCACAAAATTCATTTTAGTAATACTTACTAGAAGTTCTTTGTTTGTCCTTGATAATTTTTACCTTCAGTATTCTCATTTTTGAAAGCTTTTCTTTGACTATGGCCCTTTGAGTCATTTGATCTTCAAACTTTACCTTGCAATAGCTCCAAATTTTGTACTTTGCCTAAACCTGATTTGACGCCTTGTATAGTAATCATAAAACATACAAAAAACATAATGTATTTGTGGTTTTACATGGTAGAGAAATATGGATTGGCTCAGCCTCTCCAACACCATTGAAATCTTCTTAGTTGGAACAAGTTGGAAATCATTAACACAAGCCGGATTAGCCATGATAGGGAATTCAGGCATTTCAAACATGGGAACAGGACCGAAAATGCCTAGTTTCTTGTATCGCCAGTTGTAGAGGGTAGCAATACTGTGTAAGTAAATAAGGAGAGAAAAATATTGTAACACATGCTTCAGATATCACCCCTTCATGTATGCTCACATGAATGCCCAATAATGACACTGGTGAACTGAACACCCAGCTCGTAGGCCCTGCAGTGGTAACAGATCAGAGACCTCCAAAAGTATCTAATGGAATAGCCAAAGTTGGCAAGGTACAATGCAGGAAATAGTTCTTCAGATCTGATGAGACTTTAAAAGGCATAGAGCACGCTGTTACCACTCGGTCTTAATGTCTTTCCAAACCACACTTCAAGAAAATCAGTTCTCTTTCTCTATTACGCACTCACATTTTTTGCTTTGGTATAGTTTTTCTAGGTATGTGCACAATAAAAGGTTATTTACAAAAATTCAGTTGATTCCTGCCCGTCCGCGTTTTGATTTATGAGCAAATGTTTGCATCACTGTGTGCCCCCCATAGCCACTGTGTTGGTAATTTCTGTCTGTTTTTTACGGACAGAAAATAAGAAAGTTAGCAATTTCTTCCAGAGTAGATTGAATTTACATGTAAAATATGGCACTCTACTATACTAGCAGGCCCCAACGGTTTAAAAAATCTCAACCTTTTTTAGGTAAGGTCCGAAGGGATGAGGCTGTGGGTCACAAAATGCCCCTTTAATACACCATTTGTAGTTTGCTACCTTATATTCTTACTACAAGACAAACACTTCCTTAAACAGTCTACTCAGTAGCAAATATCTTTTTCATTTCATGCACCTACCTTGGTCTTAAGCTCTGCCCTTGCGCATCTAGTCCAAGTGGGCACTCCAAGACTCAAAACGTGTGAAGAGACTCTGTTCCATGTTGGAGAATTTTTGGAAGGCCATGTTCTTGATAACTGGAGGAAGCTGATGGTGATCTCCAATCATAATCCAGCGCTTCAAGCGGTGAACCCATCCTCTGGATTCTACGATATTGAATATGAAAGAATATACATGAACCTCAAAGATGCCACCATTAAATGCACTGTTAAGAGAGATGGACTATGTTGTTGGAGTTATGACAAGAGGGCAAATAACTTGTGAACATCACACATACGGGCTGAGCAGGTTGTCTATACCATGCATGCTCCTCTTTCTCAGGTTTTACAACACAAGCTTCCTAATTCCTGGCAAATGTATCATGTATTTCCTTTGAAAAATGTTACTCACAAACTTGCTCATTATGACAACGTCTGTGAGTTGCCAGTCATTTCTGTAACCAAAGCTACAATGATTGAAGGACCTGAAGATGATCTTGGACTTATAATTAACCAACATACAAAAATGATCCCAAGAATATTAACGGTGGTAATATTTATCTTCTTCTGTAGAAACGCAGCATTTTAAATTATGCTCTTTGGAGGGTGACTATAAATGACACCAAATGACCTATAGATGACTTTATCTCTGACCACCTAAACTGACCACACCTTTAACTCTAACGGCCCCAAACTCACCAAAACCTCAGTGAGTTGAAAAACGCTAGAAAATGCATAATCCCAAACACACTGCAATGACATCATCATTACAAAAAAACCAACATATGGGCACGCAATCACTTGCTGGAGCTGGCAACACCCTCATGGCTTGCCATCCCTGGTATTGGGACTGGGACCCAGGAGGTCCCAATCATTCCAACCCAAGATGTCCAATCTTCTTTACCTTACACTCCTTGACCCCTTCCCTTCCTTCGGTTTTTCGGTACACAAGTTGTTTGTTACAGTGGTGAATATATGTTTTGTAAAGTCAAACCCTAGAATACCTTATCATCTTTCACTGAAATCCAACTAAGCTGCATAAAGGATCAACTTAATTAAAGTTTGATGAATGGTCATTTTTGAAGAGAAGCATTCTATTCATTTCTGAACAATGATTCAAATAAGATACTTGAGACCTCCTTTGTCCTCACCCTTTAACACCAAACTGAAAGATTGTGCGACAAACGTTTGGTGAAGTAAATACTCATTTCTGTTGAAAAGGAACTTTGTTTTTTTTTTGTCCAGCATTTTTGGACAATGACCTCAAATGACTTGCACATTCTGCATCAGCCTGTAACATGGTACAGGTGATGTATTGGTCCAAATTTGTATCTGAAATTGACAAAACTGTAATTCATCTGATAACAGTCAAGGAGATTTCTCAAATACAAATGAAAATCATCACAGAATAACAAAAATGTTGGCCTTTTGTTGTGGTCTGTGATCCATTAGGTATCTGATGATGTACAAGAAGTCACTGAATACCATTAGAGCTATAAACATTCAGTGATTCAAAGATTTATATTCACACTGTTAATATTAGAGCTCATTAAGTTTATCACATGGAAAGATTGTAGTATGTTAGCAAAGATAATGCTTGTTAAGTCTTAGCAATGCAGTTCCTTACCTGTAGCAGCAATGGAATGAATGTCTCAATCTCCAGGATCTGTGCTGCTTCCTCCATCAATATGTTATCATACTGAAAAAGAAAACATTGATTTAACATAAGATCTATGACTGTTAGCAAAATACAATGAAGAACTTAGACGAGGGTACATTATCATCCATCTGCTACATATGGCCATTTTTCATTCACATACACAGCTTGACTATCATATTTAATTATCTATTGGTTTCGTTTGTTGAAGGTTTGAAGCATTGTGCAACACAAAATGACACCCAACAGTTCACTGGGAGTTCCTCAATCAGTATTGTGTAATTAATGGTGTGTGTTCCGATTGCCTTTGCCCCCCCCCCCCATTAACACGGAAGAAGTATCAATTTTTACATCAGATGAAATGCCTATTTTTCTCATTGTCATCCTGAAAATTCAGTTTCCAATCCACTTCATTGCAAAGATAGAAACAAAAAACTGCTGTTTTAAAGGCGGGTGACCCAATCGACAACCTCTCCCCCTCCCACCCCCACCCCACTTTACTCCATTAAAATGGAGATTTTGGTATCAGAACAAAGCTCATATTTTTTCGTATGATCCCCGGGACATCTGAGGCCCAGGAAAGGCTTTCTTTGAGTTTTGGCAAAGGATCAAAAGTAAGGTATACCACATTTATTAACATACACTGTCTATGGGCCCAAGTATAGTACACATTTTGCTTCGGCTTAGCCAAAATGGCTGGGGCAATTTAACTCTTATGTGCTAAGATCTTCCATCCATACAAGTCTTACAGTAAATAAAATACAAATAATTTTGTATTGGTGTCATTTTGTCATTCTTCATTAAATTTGCTAGCCAATTTACACGTATTTGTCCCTGGACTCGTCCACATGTCTCCTGGACTCTTCCATTTCTGCCTTACATAACCTCTGATTGGCTGATCATTTTGTTGTTTAAAGCATAAAGCAACTTTGGCCAAATCAGCTGATCGAACGGAAAACACACTGTGTTTTTCTCATGTGAAAATATCACTTCACAATGTGATACATTTCTGCATCCCTAAAGTTATTCTAAACCTTTACAAACAAAAAAACAACTGTACATTATGAACTCTACTTCAAATTTACAATATTCACAAACATTTTGCCCTCAAAAAAATCCAACATTTACAAAAATTACGACCTTTTTAGAGAACCAACAATTTCTAGAAACGCTACTCACTAACTGTCAATACAGAAATGGCGACTTTTCTTTGGGTGGTGAACATGTGAAAACACCACTCAAAAAACTTTTTTCATCAAATATTTTTTTTTTTTAATTTTTCTTTTTTTATATTTAATTTCAAGAAACATGAGGACATGATATTGCACTCATGAAGTACAAAAATTGAGGTAAGATAGCAAAAACAGCACAGTAATTTGAGTAAACTGACACAAAAAGATTGTGAATTTCTTATTTTGGTAATGTACACGCAAATGAACTTGTCGATCTACAAAATAGCATGGCAGAATGATCATATTTCTTCAATTTCCCAAATCATCGAGCTTTACATATACAATTATCTGAATGTCTGCACTATTATCTGCAATCATTATCAGAACAAAGTACTGACGCATAGCCTAGCCTAGCCTTAGCGTAGCCTTAGCCCTGTGAGGTGTACCCTCCCTGAACTTGAAGTTGAACTGTCCCTGCTTTTTCGAATTTTGGACCTATACTGGGACATACTGAACTCTTGCGTAGTAAAGACCACAGAAAAATAAACAACAATCCGTTTACAGAGAGCACCACGATAAATTGACAAAATACTTTTGATTTGGGCAGCACCACTCCAGCTTAGGCCCCAAGGCTACCTAATTAAACACAAATCCAAATGTGGGTGTAACTGTGATCGCATACATGCACACTGTCCAAAATATTTATTGAATTTACTGCCATCATATTCCAGATTTTGGTTCCTTCCACATATATTTTCAAAGCTAAAAAAAGTTACTAATAATATTATAGTTGTTGTTTGTTAGAAAAATCCTGAAGTCGCATTAAATTTGGACTGAAAGGGTCCGATTTCAGCCAGGAGTGCTCAATGTATATCTTCAATACAGTTTTTGGTAAAACCGTATTGAGTCAGATTCTTAGAACATAATAATGATAATATTGGATGGCTTCTTTAGGGTGATACTGATTATATTGGATTCCTATATGAAAATTCGGATTTCGCCAATATCGATGAGCCAAGATTTGCCTCTTCCGATATTTTCATATAGCTCATCCAATATAATTCTGGTATGACCCTCAAGCCATCCAATATTATATCAAAATTTGTAATCAGATATTTTTGGTGATATGCTTCCATGTGAAGGATAAAACATATGGAAATTTGCATCATGATTGGGTCACCCACCTTTAATCGTTAGAAATTAATATTAGCACAGTATAGTAAATAGGGCTTTGTATTATGTATTATCACTTCTACCATCAAAACTGCATATTTTTTTCCGCTGAAACTTGCTGATGAACGTATACAATTGCCAGGCATTAAGTAGATAACATGATACACTTAAAACAGAACAAGTACCTTTACCTCTGAGAACAAAGCTCATTAGTATTAATTCCAAATATATAGACTTCATGTTTGAAGGGGATAAGCCCAACTGACATGCCATTTCAACTACGTAGATGCAGAAACATCATGTCATGTATATGCTACCAATCTCTAAAATTAACAAAATGGTGTGTGCAGTTGACAAAAATCGGCATCGCTTGTTTTTTACATCAACATAATTACAAGATTTAGAGTGTCTATATCTTAAAGCCAATAGCTGTGGTGTTTGCAGCTTCAAAACTGCATCAGGTTTATTTAGCAATCATGTGAACTCCAGTTCTGACTATTCTGAAGGCAGATTAACTTTATTTGCTGATGTAGTGCACGTTAGTATCCATTGGTACTGGTTCATGCTTTGGCTCATGCACCTCTTCCGAATTATGATATGCCATAGGAATTTGTGTTGTGATCAATGGTAAGCATTGGCTCGAACAACAGTTAGCGTGAGCCAGTTGACTTGACAATGGTCTTATTCTAACATGCTCTACATCAGCGAATTACATTAAAGTTTAGAATCTAAGCATTTGTGAGAAAAGATTATGTATTATGCAAAGAAGGTAAAGAGAGTTTTTTAGTTCACATAGAGAATCACGCATTAATTTAGAAGTCTTTAACGCTAATATTAAAATGCAAATAACTGTTTGAGTACATGCAATTAAGCAGCTATTTGTTAGTAACATTATATGAGTATCTACAAAATAGCTGCCTTATGCTATATTCCATATTATGAGGCTATATCAGGATGTGGCATACTAGTCAACTGCTCCTGGGAACTCAACGACAAGTGATGTTTTCACCATACTTTAAAACGGGATCACTGTATTCGATGATGGAGAAATTCTCATCATCAATCTAATGCATACAGGTGTAATTCAAATGTCTATTATTACCACAGAAGTAAAAATGATTGAAGGAATAATTTCATAATACCAAACATTGGTGACTATGTGGGGCAATTAGGTTTAATAAGATAATTTGTTTTTGGTTTGTTTCAACTGTTTCTACACTTTGTTTCACGGTTTGATCTCAAGTTATAGTGTGACATCAATGTGCGTGTTATGGTTGCATCCTAGAAACATGCGCTGACCTTGGAATCGCAGCATGTAAATAAAAGTGGCACAATCAAAACACAAAAGCAAATGCAGAGTCCTGTCATGTTGTCACCTCTAACTTGAGTCCCAACAGAGAATACACACACACACATTTCATTTACCTGAAAGCTAACCTCTACCAAGTCTCGCCTCTTGAGGGCAGCATGTGTACAGGTCATGGCAATGATTTTAGCTTCTTTGATGAGTAGATATTTGGAGCGGTCTAGTCCACTGCGCAGCAACTCAAAAGCCCTGAACTCTTCTAGTTGTTGGAATATTTTCTTAATGTGTCTATGGCAACCCTCTGCTATGTCCATGTCTTGCTCATAAGAGATGCCCTTGAAGACAGGCTGAAATGGTAACATTTGAAAAGACAATTTAAAATTTGTGAGCGTGTGAAGTCAGTGCATCATTTTTGGCGAAAATGAGTTTTGGATCAATTGTGAAAATATAGATGAATGTGTATATTTTCAAGATAGATCTAGAAAGTAATTTGTTATTTACCAATTAAGATATCAATATCATACAGTATCTTCATTTTTGGATATTTCAAATATATTGGTATTCCAAGAAAGTTGTATGTACCACATATGACCCTTTTTTTCTTACATTGAAGAACAAAAATGTAGTTCACGTTAGTCTTATGTACCACATACAACTTTTTCAGTGCAAGAAGCATAAACCCTAACAATTATTTACTACCAATTTCTGCATGAAATGGATAACAAGTCATATAATATATAAAATGGAAAAATGGCTTTCTCATGACTCTTGGATTTTATTTTCCAAGGCTGTTTTTAGGTTTAAAATTCTAACTACTGTTCAAGGTACTTGTATTTTTAGCGGAGCGGCCGAGCTTTGAAAAGTGCTCTAGTTTTCGAGTAACCCCTCCCCTCCGTACAACAAAACACAACCACCTTTATTTGAAGGATAAATATATGCGATTTAGGACAATGATGGTTGTGGTTGAAATATTTGGTGGCAGGGATGATTTCTAGGCCGAAAAATGCATTTTGGGCTGCAAATTAAGCGAAATTATTATTTTTTAAAATTTTTTTAAAGTAAAATATTACAATCTTATTTTTATGGTATCATTTTTGTTATTGATATAGGTTTTATACATTGCATAAAGGGTTCAGGTAATACTCGTTGTGGTGACATGTGATAAAAGAATGTTTTTTTATGGAAAAAAGTGATTTTGGGGCTAAATTTCTAGACCCTTTATATATTGAATAAAACAGAAATCTATAATATAAATGTCAGAGATTGATAGTATTGCATCATGATTAAAATTTGTTTTGCTAAGAAATTAATAAATCTTGACATTCTTAAGTTTTTAGCTCAAAAACGTGATTTTTTTTACCCAAAAAACACCCCTGCCACCAAAGTTTTTGACCACAACCATCATTTTTTTTAATTATGTATTACTATCTTTTGTTGTACCGAGGGGACGGGTTGTCGACAATTTTGCAGTCCAAACCGTTCCACTATTTATTAATATTAATAACTTCACTTGCTTGCTAAGCTAGTACTACATCTTTGCAATCTTTGATGTAAGAATAGAAAATTGTGTGGTGCATCCGACTTTCTTGTTAGATTTATGATATTTAACATGTTAAAAATGAGAGATTTTAATTGTTAAATTTCTTCAGTGAAAATTGAACTTTTGTGTTCTATCATTCGGTTTCATTTAATAATTTAACTTTAAGTAAAACCAAAATATTCCTCTCTGGCAAAATGACCAAAATGGTTCATACAACTTTCTTGCACTGTAGCATAAAATGAAATGTAGCATATATCAGGGTTTTTGACCGTGTGGACGCATTTGGAGTTTTAAAATCCGGAGTTTTATCGAAGATCTAGCAAGGTTTTTATCCCCATAAAAATCTTGGGGTGAAGCTCGAACTCCAATAACAATACGGAAAGTTTTGTGATGTCGTGCCGTGTGGACAGCTTTGGATAGTGAATGGAGTTAACCTCGCAATGTCATCTTTGTTGACAAATTTCCTCGTTTGAATATACGTGTGAAAGTTCCGGTATGTTGACTTCTGGTCTGAACTCCGAAATGAGAAGAGGAAAATTTTCAGGGGGATGATTTCAGAGTTTTGGCCATCATGTGGACAAAACTTGGAGGGAAGTAAAATAATTGGATTTAATTTTCACCTCTGGAGTTTCAAACCCTTGGAGTTTTGTGACCGTGTGAACATGGCTATACAAACCATACTTAAGCAATTTGGAATGGTCATCCAGATATTAATGACCTCATGTTGCATAAGAGACTTAAAAAAATCTCACCTTGCTCTTAACTCAGCACTTGCAAAAGTTTGATATTTTTTGCTGATTTTTTTTCTGCAATAGTTGTGTGATTTGAAAACAGCAAAAAACAGCTGTTGAAATGATTCTGACATACCTAACACACAAAAACATACGCAAATTGCCTTAAAAAGGAAATATTTGAGACAGAATAATGATGGTGTGAGTTGTTTTCATTTGTAAAATCAAAGAAAGAAAAAAGTGCATATTCATAAGTTGATATTCATGAGATATTTTCTAATTATGGTGGTATCCAATCCTATATGAATATAAGTGTTTATTATGATAATTTTGGGAACATCAAATCTGGTTACTCTATTTCAGGAGTATTCTCCCATCTCCCCCATCTACCTCATATTGGTGTTTGCTAATAGTTTAACAATGATTCAAAGTTCAGATCTATTGTAAGGTCCTGTTCAGCCATTCATACCTGTGGTGCATTCTCAAAGAACTTGTGAAAGGGAAAGTGTTGCTGGATGTCTGCTACATTGCCTGTGTGGACTCCTTGATGTTTCACCTTACTTAAAAACTTCTCCCATCTGGATACAACCTGTACACAGAACAAATTGCAATGAAAAATAAGGATAGTACAAACCATAAACTGTTACTGTGTTCTTTCTACTAAACTCTCACTCATTGACATATTACAAACATTGGTGAATTATATGTGAAAGACACTTTAATACTGAGTTGGAAATGTGAAACTTTTAGGGTTTTTTGAATAAATTGCGATGATGATGAGAGGAATAATTCAAGGGGTAGTGTGGCTTGAAAGGGGTCAAAATTCAAAAAATATCAGATTGAAACAATATAAAAGTAACAAGATCCCTTTTTGGTAATTTTGATGTACCAAAATCTAAAAATATGGTCCATGAACCCCTGGCACAAGATAAACGCTACCCTGATTCATCATTATCATAATACCTCAATTTCCGTTGAGATCTATGATTACACTTCTTACCAAAAAAGTCTTTTACACCGCTTGGTCCATTCATCAAAGTGAAGCTGATGTTCTATATATGCATAGCAGGCGTAGAATAGTCTACTGACCTTACTTGGAAATGGGCAGGGGTGTTGTCGAAGTTCTGTGTCTGTGATTGAATTTTGTGGAAAAAAATCCTGAATTGGAAAAGGAAATCTGAAGAAAAACAACGTAAAATTGGCCTCAAAAAATGCTTAAAATTGGACTAAAATTAAATAAGGTTGCAGAAATCGAAAATTTTCAAAAAATCCTGACTCAGGGAACAAAACTTAAGAATCAAAACCCTGCATGAGGTCTGCGAAGAGCAAGAGCAGGGATGTGGAGAGGCCGCAGACAAAAAAAAGGAGGGAAACACTGTAAAAACACCAAAATAAGCTGAAAATACAAGAAAAAGCTGAAGCACTTTCTTTGAAAAAAAAGAGGGAATCAGAGAAAGAGGAACTCCTCACACCCTGGAAGAGGTGGTCTGTATGATAAATAGGCCTGCTCAACAAAAATATCAGCAAACTGTACTCTCGTACACAAGTGTAGAGATAGGTATATCACATAGATCTGATATTTTGGTAGGATGTTTCTCCAGGAGATGTTTTGAACTTCTATATCTGAGTAGCATGGTATAAGTGCCATTTAAAAAGACGTTTTCACACAGGCCAATGAAGGCCAATCTTAGTTGTTCTGTGATTGTAAGACTTCCATTATGACATCAAGCCTTTTAGTCCATGCTTGTACTTTTCTTGTCAAGACATCTTTTGCTCAAAAGTACAAATATTTAAAAAAAAATCATTATACAGTCCTTGACAGCTGTACCACTCATTACACATATAGGAGATGATAAACCTCTGATAGAGAATCATGAAATCCTTGCATTCAGCATTAGTTCCACTTTAGCAGCAATTGCAATGAGTAGATCTTGGGTAAATGCTATCCCAGTTCTGAAGTAAAATACAACATCGCAATATTCTAGATCAAAACAAAGTACTCTGACTTTAATGCCCAGAACTCCTGGCCAATTGTAGATGCTTATAATTCCTTATGTCGCTGACTGTCACAATACAATAGTCAAATCACAATAACAAAAAAGGGAAAGTGTGTGACCTTGAAAGGAATTCCTTGCTGTGGTAGTGTATTCCTTGGAGGGACCACCCATACTCTGCACAAAACTTGGTGGGCTTGTCATGCATTATAGCAGGGCTCTCACCATCTATCGCGATACAAACAATTAAGAAGAATCTTCATTTTCTTCCAGTTCACACTATCAAGGCCTTTAATTTAAGAAGACTACAAAGGAATATTAACATGCTCTTCTCTGGTGGTGGATCTCACTGCTTCTATGATTCTTTGTAGTGTACGAATCTGTAGGGTAACTGTATTATACCAAGAATTCCCAATTGGTTCCTTTGAATAAAGGGATTGATGAGTTGGGTTATATGGCTGAGAAGAAGCAAGTTTGTCTAGGACCTTGGCAGAATACAGATACTGTATGCTTATATAAAGCCCGGGTGTGCAATTTTTTTAAATGGTTGTTCTCTATGGTCATTTGTTAGCTAAATTATACTGCCAACCCCTTAGCCAGTACCATCTGAGTTCACAAACTAACACCTCGGTATCCACATACACAAAAAGAATCAATGTGGGCAACAGCAAAACAAAATTTGGCCCAATAACTGTATGCAATGGTTGCCAAAAATGCATAAAGAAACCCATAAAATTGGTATATTTAAAGGACATTTTAACAAGGCAGACCGCAATTTCTTTGAACATCTGCACTATCAAAAGGTAACTTCTATTAATTTGATGCACTGGCCAAGTTGGCAACAAATTTAAAGGTTCAGGTCAACAAATCTGCCACAACACAATGGCAAAATTTAATTGGGGTTTACTTCCATATATGGCATGGATTTTTGGGGTTATTGTATTCTTAAGAATAAATCTGTTTGCGAAAAAGGGGTTTGCAGTTATTGAAAAGGGGAAAATTTCCCAGGACAATATGGTAGGAGATGCCTTGTTGGTTCAGGATGCTGAAAATTGCCTTACTTTGGGAGACAAATGAGGCACAAGATGAAAAGGTCTTTGGTTTAGTATTCTATTATTCATTGCATACACTCAAGGAGTTGTCAGGTCCAGTTATTTTTGAACTACTGACAACCATTCAAGTTTCTCATGGTAACTGGATGGTCTTGGAAACTCTGAACAGAAACCTTGAAGTTATTGAATGGAGAATTAAGATTTACAGGCTGCTGGTCAGAACTTTCAAAAAGACCTGAAGTGATTATACCATGTATAGAGGTATTCTTTTGGGAGATGCATTTCAACTTGACTATGGGTGATATTTTGACTGAAGTTCTCAGGACTTGCCATACTTCTCTGTGCCTCCTGGATTAATCTGAGCTTGCTCAAGAACATTGATTTTGGCCTTGAGTTATTATTTACGCTCATTGGGATGAGTTGTCTTCAAGAGAGCCTACTTTGGTTTGCCTTCAACTCTGGCTTTAAAAGCTCTAGTAGGGGGGGGGTATTGTGCTTCAGGGCTTTTTTTCAAATGTTTCTAGAACTGTGTAAAAAAAAAGTGAGATGGACCCTTCTTCATTGGAAGGTTTTTGAGTGTATCTCTCAGGTATCAGTAGCTAAAATATCATATTCAGTACAGAGTATCACTTAAGTCATGCATCCAAATTAGTTAAGAGAATCTGTTCTAAACAGAAATCAGCTAGGAAAATCATCTAAGTATGAAATCAGCATACCTTTTCAGTCCACATGTTTAACAGGGTGGTTTTTAAACTTGTTGACAAAAACAGTGTACTCATCAAACATGATTGGAACAATTATAAAGACAAGTGAGTAATTTTGTCTAGACCCCCTCCTTAAGACCATCATTGCAGCACTGTGTCAGGAGGTCTCTTTAGGCCGTTATTTAATCACTCAACCTTTTGTATTGAGATTTGTGTTACAAATGTTGCTAGTTTCCACACTATAATTTTTAGTGTATTGTTTTTGAAAAATAAAATAAAGATTTTTAACAAAGGTGTGGAGACAGAGTTGGAGGGCAACAAACAGGTGCCGTAAACAGCGGGGGGGCAGGTTGCCCCCCACCCCTGACGACTTTGGCCGGGAAAAAAAATTTGCAAAAACTCATGCTAAATCAGCGTTTTTTAGCCCTTGACCGGGAAAAGTGGCCTTTTGACCCCGAGAGGGAAAATTTCTCAAGACCGGAAATTTGCCCCCTCAGGCGGGTAGCCCGATACGCCAATGGCAACAAATGATGGCACTGTAATTCCACATTTCTCAGCTGCTCCCATTTTTCATAGCGATTTCTAAAATATAGTATTAAAACTTGCGTAAACATTTAAAATTCACCGATAGGACCAATTAGATAGAATCATATTAAAAAATAGTTTGAATAAAATATTTACGTAAGAAAGTACAGAGGTGCCAAGATAAATATGGCTGCTGCCATTGGCAAATTGCAAGGTTCTTGACTATTTTTATTTTCTTTTGCTAAAAAATAACTGCACAAAGATGATGGAAACCACTTCAAATATAAAGATGAAGGAAAACTACTCCCACAGACTTTAGGAAACTGTAATTTGGAAACAGTTTTCAAACTTCCAAAGTCTGACGTGTGCATAGCCTGTGTTGGTGTATACCAAAATATTTTTGGACCCAGCTTTGGGAAAGTGTCATGCATTATCCCCCCCTTTCATATTTTATCAGATTTTTATTTTGTCCCCGCCGAAACGAAGTTCGGGAGGGGAACTATAAAATGGGCTACGTCCGTATGTATGTCCGTCCTTTTTATGTCCATGATATAAATGATTTAACTTGGAAAGTATGCGCATATATTTTTGTCCGGATGAGCTGGAGTAGCCAAACTTGGGGAATTGTAGGGGGGGAGGGGGGGGAAACCCCACTAACCATGTCAGTCAATTCGACCAGGGGCCTCCATGGGTTTGTCGGGGGGTAGGGAAAAAGGTTAAGGGGAACCGGGAATATTGCACAGAAAATTCACATTTACGATTTATTTGGAGTTCCATAAGGCATTTACAAAGTATACTTGGTTGGAAGAAGGGTTGATGCGTTCTCTTGACCTCAGCTTAGATTTTGAGCATAAAATATGCCCTAGGTATCTAATTTGAAAATTTATTCAAACATTTTCCCGCAAGGCTTGTATACAGTTATCTGCGAGTCTGTAAGGCGTATAATGATGGAACTTGGTGCAAGGAAGGAAGGGGGTTGAAGAGTTCTTGACCTGATTAGATTTTGGGCATATTTTAGGCAAATTCAAACTATGCAAATGAGCTAATTAATATGCAAAAAGGGGCTTGCTTAATCGGTATATTTTGAAACAGTGCATCGGATAAGTAAAATTCTTTCACTGCATTGATAGTTCTTTTTCATGATGCCCATCTTCTTTTGTCATTTGAAAGTGTGTGATTATTGCAGCTCAGGTAATTAAATAGCATAATTGCTGTATCGCGTAAAAACGAGTACATCAGAGATACAAAATACTTTGCTATGGAAAGAACCACTCTGCCATACATATTTTGTGTGCAATTGAATTGGGTCCAAGTGGCTTGTGGGCCAATTAAAGGGCATTTCTTAATGCAATTGATATAATTAAATTTGCATAATTGCTGTCTGTATTGCTGAACGGTACATGGAAATGCAAGGGGGAGGGGGGGGTGTGGGGAAGGGAGGGGAGGGGGTGGGTGTTGGCAGGAGAGGGGAAGGGGGTGTTGTTCGGGAGAGCGGTGGGGTGGGCGTGTCCGGGGAGGGTGGAGTGTCTTAGGGAGGGGTGGGGTTTGGAGAGGGGAGGGGTGGGGTTTTGTCTCGGGGAGGGGAGGGGTGGGGTTGGTCTCGTGGAGGGGTGGGGTTGCCGGGGAGGGAGAGGGGTGGACGTGTTTCGGTGGAGGTGTTGGGGTGGGGTGTTGGGGAGGGGCTTGGTGGGGTGTTCACTGTTGGGAAGGGGGAGGGGAGGGGGAAGTAGGGTAGGAATGGGGGGTGGGGTGTCATAGTTGCATCTATCGCGACATTTGGCGGGTACATATTTTACGGATCGCGTAAATCTGAGTTCGCCTGTTTTAAATTAGAATTTAAAATTTTCCTATGCAATAGAATAAAATAGAAAATAAATTTAGCCATGACAAAGTGACTTATTTTGCCTAACTGCATGACATATAGCAATCACCCTCACCTGGTAGAGGAAAAAGAAAATGTCAGCTGTCTCCCATGTGTAAGCTACATCACCAGGTACCTCCAGGCTTGGTCTTGCAATCGCTCTTACCTCTTTGAGTAATTCTAAACGTCGAGCTAACACATAGTTGACACGACCATATCTGAAGTTAATGTGATACAGAGTAGGGTGAAATAATTATGTCCATTAATCAAACAGTGGTGACTTAGTAAACAAAAACCGAGCTCCAAATAGTGAAAACAAATAAACCCATCTTTACAGCCGCATTCTAACATTTGAATAAAAACTGTTGGGGAAAAAAATTAAGTTGAGTAAATGTAAGGTCATTTCTTTTACATCTTTAAACCTAGGAGTACTACCTTGTCATTGGTCAACAATAGCCACATGTAATGGTGGTAGGCCTAGGAGTTAAATTTAGGTTAAAAACCCCTACTTTATTGCTTAAAACCCCTGTTTTATTGATTTTGAAACTCTAGGGGGGGGGGGGGGGCTGCCCCCTGCCACCACCCTGCCACCGCCCTGGAGGTTCATTGTCATGAAAAAAGCTCTATGAAAGGCACAGATGCAGAGAGTTGTTAAGGGGAACGAAGAGATTTGAGGCACCAAGATATTGTGTCATAGTAATAATGTCAAGAGATTAGACACTCAATAGATTTCATACCTTTTTATTGGATACAAGAATGTCTTAAAGAGAGAAAAACAGTGATTTTGATGAGTATAATCAATACAAACATGTGGGTGAATTTTGTATTGCTCGCTATACGAAATTAGAAATTGCACAATTTTTGTGACCAAAGAAATATTTCTAAGTTTAATCTTCAGATTGGGAATTTTTAACTGAAGCTTTACATCGGACAAAAAAACATGTACTTTTGATTTTTTTAAGGGACAACTGATATGTGAAATCCATAGAAATAGACCGGAGAAGAGAACAGACGACCGCCGCCGCCATCTTGGTTCAGCATGGGCCAAACATTGGGGGCTTCGTGTATGCTCGGTAAGGGATTCGTAAACATTCGGTTAGATGTGAGCAATTTTTTTCAATTAGAGCGACGTTGCGCCCCTACATATAGACGCAACCAAAGATTACGCGGTCTTTGCGTCAAACAAATGAAGAGCGACCGGCGCGACTACACAGAACCCAACTTTGCAATTTGTAGAGCTCGTATGCCGCAAGGGGGAGAATTTTTGAGGATACGAATTTCTCTCAATTTGTACTTGATCTGTTCGAGAACACCTTCCAAGAACATTTCGGAGGTTTATTGGACAAACAAATAAAAAAAAATAAAAACAATGTTTCGAACTTGGCTGCAATGATCGTTTTGCATTTTTCTTATGCAAGTATGAAAAAAAAGAAATGGGAAAGGTCATTGATTTAAATATTTATTTTCTTAATACATATTTCAAGAAGATGACCATAATGATTTTCTATTGAAAATATGAAACGGGATTCGATCACAGTGATCGTTTTCCTTTTTCCAATGTAAATATGAAAAGGAAAACAATCATTTTTATTATTTTTCTTTTCTTTTTCTTGCATGTATAGCAAGGAGAACACGCTGTTTGTTTTTCATACAGCAACAACAGCAACATTACATAAATCACGTTCGGGAGCGCGGTGTCATGACAGATATACGCGATTAGGGAAGACGCAAAGGGTGCGTATCATGATACGGCCACAAAACGCTCAGAAATAAACACGTCTTACATTCGTTGTTTTCGCGTGCATCCGACAAGAACACGAAGACCCTCAATTTTTGCCCCATGTGTGACAGAGCCGTTGTACAGGAAAGAATACGGCGTCCGGCTTCTCCGGTCTATTTCTATGGTGAAATCTCTCGTTGCACCTTTAAAGGTGCAACAAGAGATTTCAAGTCATCCATATTTTATCATATGTAGTGATTTTGTACAGATTAGAAATTCAATAGATTCCCTACCTTTTATTTGGTTACAGAAATAACTTAAAATGAAAACAAAAGGTGATTTGTGTATGCTTATATTTCAATTGAAAATATAGGCTGGATTTCTTATTTGTTCCTATAGGAAATCATAAAATTCACAATATTTTACCAAAGAAACCTTTCTCAGCTTATCCTTTCAGACGGGGATATTTTTCTTTATACAAAGCTTAAGACCAGTGCAAAAATCAGAATTTTAAATTTTTTGGCCACACCTGTTATTTGAAATCTCTTGTTGCACCTTTAAAACTTCTGAGGTCTCCCTAGCAAGGACATGCACCTAACAGGGTCAAAGGTGATGTAGGGTATACCAAAGTAAAACTTGCAGCAGTTTGATGATAGTAACAATATATTTGCAAAAGAAACACATTACAAATTTTGACCAAATTGGGTTATGGTCGAGGACAATGAGGTTATTTTTCAGTTAATTTTTTTGACCAGTGGTTCTTTTGAGAAAGTTTGGTAGTCGTAACCCCTTACTTGCAGCAGAAATGGCATTTTAAGGTGATACATGCAAGAGTGAACCATGAAATAGAGGTAAAAATGGCATTTTCGCTTTTTTTAATAATTAGAATAAGTGAAATTTTATCTTTCCAATGCTTTTTTCCCCATTCAAATCTGATTTTGCATTACGAAATGGTGCTCAATTAAAATGAAACACTACATGCAAAATTCAACCGAATTTGTCATTTTCCTATCCTTTTACGTGTATTTTAATTTCTTATGTATTTTATTGTTTTTGAGGTGTAATTTTTACTATTTTTGCATGTTTCAGCTAATTAAAGGCATTTTTACCTGATTTTTTTTTCATAGATTTGGAGTGTTTATCAATTATTTACTATTTTATAAGAATTATTTCTTTTAAAAAAATAATCATTTTACTAGATTTTAAGCAAAAATAGCATTTTCCAATTTAAAATGGCTATTTCTGGCATTTTGTGATTTCGCGTCATTTTAACCTTGCGTGCAACTTTTTTTTGACTTCTTGACATCAGAGCTGCATGAAATTTGGCATGGTTATTGTGGTTATCTAGTTCTAAATCCAAATGAAGAGATTTTTCTAAAATTTTGTTTAGTTTTTGAAAAGATCCAATTTTCCCACCAAAATGTTAATTTTTGGCGGGAAAATGAGTTTTTATAACTTTTGTGAGCTTTTTAACCTACTGCATTCTATTTTTTTAGAAAAAGCTCTTCATTTGAGTTAAAAGGTAGGTATACCCTATGTCTATATACCAAATTTCATGCATTTCTGATAATTGGAAGTTTGAGAAAACTGCATGCAAAGTTATATGTTTTAAGGTGTCTCAAAATCCAATATGGCCGCAGATTTATTTTTCAACCAATTTTTTACTGTGTTTTACCCACGTATCAATTTGACCAATTATGAATATGATAGGACACATATTTAAAAAAGTCACCTAGCTCTTGCATGTATCACCTTAAGTATTTTAACCAAATGGATCAAAGGTCACATAGGTCATTACTGGTTAATCTACATATACCCCAGAATCTTTTGACCAAATATGATACAAGAATTTAAACAAAACTTGTTTGCAAAGGAGTGATGAGGTTATGATAGAAGTTTTTTTACATAGCATTTGGGGGATTTACACCTCACTGTGACTGGGGACGAGTTGTAAGGAAATAACTCCAATCCTATTTCCCTAGGGAAAAAGCATGCGTAATAGGAATCAGCAAATGAAATAGCATAGCATAGCAAGGTAGACAAAGTACCAACATGCCTAACAAAACACAGGAACATCACAGACACTTGATTTTGGTACCAATAGAGAGCTATGGTCCTCTTTCCATTGATACCAAAATTAGTACCAACATGCCTAGCATTATGTCACAATGATGTCATAAAGTTCGCATGTCAGCAAAACTGCCTATTTCCATAGACACACAGTGAAAAATTCAATTTTTTCGCCAAAAAGGTTAGGAAAATCAGATTTTCATGCGGTTTTTGACTCTATTTGATGGGAAATGACTAGTTTTATATAATGACAGCATTTTAGAGCTATAATAAGGTGTTTGAGTCGCTAAAATTGCGAAATATCAATTTTCCACCCTATATTCAGTATTTTCCTACTTTCCTCAACATATGACGTCATGGTGACGTCATAATGGGGATGTTGGTACTTATTTTGGTACCAATGGAAAGAAGAAACTCTAAGCTATCCTATGGTATCAAATTTACAGGAATCGGGTGTTCAGTAACGAAAATTTTTTTGTAACTAAAAACTCCCTTCGGGGGTTTAGTTACAAAAAAATGGCTCAGGTAGACTAGAGTTAATGCAAGGGCCATCAAAATTGCACTAGGGATGTGGGCAGTATAGAAACTATAACAACACAATCTGCTTTGGCAAAAACACTTTTGGTGTTACTACCAGGGGGATAAAAATTACATAAGCAACTAAGATTCTCAAAATCACAGTTTGCAATTATTAAACCCTGACAACTTGAATTAAATCTTTGAACTAAAAGCTTTAACTTCCTACATTGCATTCATTGTGTCATCTGTGTAATCCACAGAAAATACCACACACAAGAAATTATATTCTCAAAATCCCATTTTGCAATTATTAAACCCTGCCAACTAAAATGAAATCTCTCAATAAAAAGCTTTTACTGCTCAAATTCAATTGATTGCCAACACGTATGAGCAGTCAATCTGTGGCATGCAATAACATTGATAGCACAATTAAGAAGGCCACTGCTGCTAAACAGAATTCATCAGAAATTAATTGCCCACGAGGCTTCAATTTGCTAACAAAATCTTTCTGTCAAATTTTTTGCAAGGATCTACCCCATTTCATTGATTGTAGCTGCTGCTGGGTGGTTAGCAGTCATTTTCTGTAATACAATTTAATCCATAAGGATTGCAAAATTAGGTTAAGATAACCTTGAATTAAAAATCTGTGTTAAGATGAGAATAAATGTATATTTTGTGCATGGAAGAACTCACCTCCAGCCTTGTTCTTCCATTATTAAACTAATGACATCGTCTCGGATCAAGTCAATCATAAAGAGAGTACCAGTTCTCAAAACCAGACATTTTATTCTCTAATTACACTAGGTCTTTTCAGATACCTTGAAAGGGTTTCCATTATTTGGTTACACTACTGGTCGTTCTCATCTTTTGCCATATCTTTCCTTGTTAAAATCTATTTTCACACTGATAAACAAAATTAACTAACTGCAATTTACAAAAGGTACATAGGAAACTGACCTGCTAGCCCTTGTTATGTGATGAAAAAAACATGAAATGACCCACAATAGCAACTTGCTGCAATTTGTTAAATACACAAAACACACTTGTTTTTGCAAACCTCATTACTATACCTCCCTTTCCCTACTTGGTCGCACCAAGTAAATCACGTGCACTGGCTTAAAGCTATGGTGTTTTTACATGCGCCAAAAAGACAAGCATTATCTTGATGCGCGTGTAAAGCTGCATTATTTTCTTTACTTTTCTTTCTTCAAATTTGAGCTTACTATTCAAACAGTGATTAATTAATGACAAGCCTTATGTACCTGTAGCAAAAAACAGATGTTTGAAAATTGAGGGCACATCCTTCAGGAAATCTATTTGGTCAGCCTTTAACTAAAACGAATCAACAATGACCTCAGTTATTCATTAGAAATCATGTGTAGTCTAGTAGACCAGAAACTGACAAAGTCATGCTAAGTGGCCTCACTCCACCCAACAGGGTACCCACCACCACCGCCGGTGCTGCCTCACTCTGGCAAAACTACACCCCAGAAGAGCCCTGCACCTTAAGGGGCACCCACTCTACCCAGAATTAAGCATTGGGTGGAGGGAAATTTTTACCCTTCACACTGGATTGCTCTCTCCTGAGAAATGCACAGGGGAAAGGCAAAATTGGATCCAGGCAACCAAAACCAAAAACAAACAAGGCCGACATTGCTGAAATGGCAAATGCGAAGGACAATTTTGGAAGCTTCCTGACCCCACCCCCAAACACAAGGGGAGACCAAAACCAGCCAGGATTGGCCCTGTGTGGACAAGATCAGCTTTGGGCAGACAAGCTGACAAAAAAGCTGCAGTGTCCTGACAAGGTGCACTCATTGCTAGATTAAGTGGACTATGTCTTTGCCTGTATGACATTTTTGTGCTTTTTCACTAAATCCTTATAATTCAATCTAATCCAACATCAAATTGTAATATGCTCTCATCTAGGTTTGCTTTACCTGGTCCCCTCTGATCACACCTTTAAGGTGTTTTATTAAATATTATGTATGTTAATGTTTTAAAGTTTGTAAATTGTATTCGTAAAGTGCTGTTTACCCTGCTTTGACCCACGCTAACGTTGATCGTTGGTGTGTCGGTCTTGCCCTGGGTTTTTATGTATGCTTTTTAACCATTGTTAATAAAGTATGAATATATAAATGGTATTTACGGTGATTGTTTTGTTCACAAATATTCAATCTTAAGTGTTCACCACAGAAAATATGAATGGTTTACTATTTTTCAAGGTGGAAACCCATGACAAATATATTTTTTCAACCCCAACTATCTCAAGCCACATTACTTTTCAGAACTGCCAGGTGTGTGAGTGTGTGTGTGTGTGTGTGTGTGCATGTGTGTGTGTGTGCATGTGTGTGTGTGTGTGTGTGCATGTGTGTGTGTGTGCATGTGTGTGTGTGTGTGTGTGTGTGTGTGAGTATACTTGTATGACATGCTTCCGAGGACTAACATAAAAGAAATTCTTTCGAACAAAGGTCATCAGAAGTAAATCTTTTGTCCTCAGTAGTTTAACAATGCAGTTTTATTCTGTTGTAACATTAAGTCACTCAGTCTCAAGTGATCGGGATCTCGATCAAAACATGTGCAAGGTATTTATAAAATGCTGCCTTTGTGTACATAGGAGGTGTTAAGCGTGTTTTATGTACCCACACTTGTGTGTGTGTGCGTGCGTGCGCACTTGTGTGTGTGTGTGTGTTTGTGTGTAATGACCTTTTTCTATGGGATACACTACTATCACATCTGAGGCCTTTTAACTTCCAGTCATCCACAACTAATATTGCAATCAGTCATTAAGATGATTTGTTGCTTAAATGCGGAAAAAACCAAACCCATGCGTTACCCAGGCAACGCCATTCATGATCACTTTCTATGTACACTTTTAGCACACTATACTTGGACGTTGCCATATATATTAAAAATGGGATTTGAAGCAACGACTCACAATTTAATTTTTGCCACAAGGAAGTGTCACTGTGGAGCGTCTCACTCACCCAACTGTGCTTAACAATCATCGATAAACTGCTACTTATGGAGGCTAATGCAACCACACAATTTGTGCTACCCATGGGTCCAGCAAGGGGCCTTCCTGGTGGTGGGCCCCCACCACCATCCCCGCCGGCCACTGATGCCGACTCCAGTCTCTCTCACCATCTCTTCCTTGATGGTTATAATTGGAGGCTTGGGTAACATGGTACTATAGCAGATGTTGTGATGGTTTAAAAGTGCGTTCCAAACCGAGCGACTTGCTTATTTTTGCACTTGCCATAGCTGATTTGGGCATCTGCTTGATCATCCTTCCACTGGAAATTGCCCAAAAAGCAATGGGTAGGTGGTTCTTAGGAGAGATCGGCTGCCGAATCAGATTTATCCTTGAACCAGCTTGTGTCACTGTTGGGATCAATTTGGTCATAATGTTGAGCTGGGATCGCTATCTGATGCTGGCCAAGGATTATAACAGTATATCAAGATTCAACAACAAAGGATGATATTAAAACTGATTGCAGTCTCTTGGTTGTTATGCCTTGCTCCCGGGTGTCCTGGAAAATGCAACCTGGAACTACATCCTCAAACTCATGGTACAAAGTGGTCACAGGAGATTCAATTATAACAGAAGATGCACCCCACCATCTGCTCGCAATTCAAACTCTCAACTTGTGCTTTTGATTTTGTTTCGAATCATCCCAATTGCATGTGTCCTCATTTTTGGAGTACTTTTTCTTGTACATTTGCGTCATCGGTTATTGCAGTGGAAACAAGTTGGCCAAAACGTGATGGTATCAAACGGGGCTTCTGTAGATACAAATGCTTCAATGGCAACTGAAATGCAGAGTGTCACCAGTAAACAGCCTATTATAGAAGAAACTACTGCCACAACAAGTGAACACCATATCCACGTTAAGGCTTTAAATTTAAATATGAATCAGACAAATTCAGATGTAAGTAGTATTAAATGTGTCACTACAGAATTATCTAACAAACACTCAATTAAACTAAGTACTCATTCAATAAATGAAATTCCACAAGGGACAGATAATATTTCTGATCAAGATAACCAATGCCTCAAACAAGCAGACTCTCACAATAGCATTTTAGAGGAAGCTAGTGGTGTCAAATTGAAGGTAAACACTGATGCAAGTAGCAGTCCGCAACAAGAGCCAACTGCAAAACACCAAGATAAACAAGCTACACCCAAAGACAAAAAGGCTGCCATACTGCGCAAACGCTATATCAAACCAACCATCACCTATGTCATTCTAGTTTTAGCACTTATAGTTTGCACCACACCGATGCACATCTACACAATGTATATGCTATTGGTTTGCCCTGATTGCTTCAAACCAATAGTGGCAGACTGTTTGAAATATCTGGTTCACACTCTTGCCTAATCCAATCCTGTATGCACTCACTAACAAGAAAATCAGACAATTTTACCAAAGGAAGCTCAAAGGGTTATGTAGGCAGTAGGTTGGAAACACAGGTATGATATTTGTACCCTTTCAATATGTGATCTCTCAAAGGTCATTTAAAAGGAGCACTCGTGATCCATAGCCTCATCCCCCTCAACTTGCGTAAATAAAAAGTTGAGATTTTTATATCACCTGAACCAATAGTTGAAATTTCCAGCATATGTGCCTAATATTATGTACAAATTTGATCTACTCTGGAAGAAATTTGTAATTTTATATTTTCTTTCCATAAACAGACAGAAATTACAACACAGTGGCCTATGTGGCACCGTGATACAAACATTTGCTCATAACATCAAAATGCACCTTTAGAATCACCTAAAATTTGGAAAATAGCCTTTTCTTAGGTATAGCTAGTGAACTATAAACATAAATTTAGCTGCTAGGATCATGAAATGCACCTTTAAAGGCCAACTCGGAGATTTTGAAATATATTTTGTGTATTAATTAAATGTAATCAACTAGAA
>JAMKCH010014721.1:0-24697 GCA_023653785.1 Ophioderma brevispina
GATTTGAAAAACATCAAAATTACCGGGGGGCTGAAGGCTGAAACTTGTCAAAAATGGGCTGATTTTGCAAGGTTTTGCAGATTTACTGGGGGAGGTCCGCCCGCCCCCTCCTAGATCCGCGCCTGGTGGGATTATAATGGGATCTCCACCCTATCTCATGATGCATGCAAGCATCAACATTTCAGCTTTCAGAATTATCTTATTCCAGATATTTCATGTGTCAAATTAGGTGTGTGATCAACAAAGACTTGTAAATGAATGAAGCATGAACCTAATTAATTTTGTAAAGAAAGTCACTAGAAGATACTACCAAAACAGTAATGATTGTAACAAAATTGCATGTATAATCTATTGGATTCCAGCAAAAAAAAATTAAGGTGGGATTACAATAGAATTTTCTACTATTCTTCATTCTTTCAAAACTGGGGGGGGGGGGGGGGGGGGGTAGGATTATAATCTAGCATGGGAATATACTCGGGTCAGTATGGGTATTCTCACCTGAAGCAACTCGTTTGCAGTGCCTACAACTTTTTACAGTGCCAAGGCCCTAGAGTAATGGCCCTTTCAGAGAACTGAATGCTAAATCTGTCATCCAAAAGTGCTTACACTACCATCCAAATTGCTTACACTATAGACCAGTTAACAGCAATGTTTGTAAACATGTTAGGGCCTGGTATCTTGAACTAGGTTGGCCTGACTGTTACACACTGGGCAATTGTAATGGGCCATAACGATTGCAGGCATGGTGGCAGTCAACAAAAGAAAGTGACGTAGGATGTTAACTGGTCTATAAACATCGAAATAACTTGTTTACAGGGCATAATTATCTAAAGTGCATAAAGGTCTGTTCATACCTCACTGATCTGTGTTGCATTGCTGATGTGATATATTGAATACTTCTGCAGCAACTCAACACAACACAGTATATTTGGTAGAGACTGCTGTTCGCAACACAACACAGATGCAGTGAAGTACAGTGGCGTACCTGGGGGGGCGGGGGGGGGGGGGGGGGGGGGCAGGGGGCAGCTGCCCCCCTGTGGGGAATCTTGCCCCCCCTTTTCCCCCTAAAAAATTAGTGATTTACATAGGCCATGTACTATACTAACAAATTTTAATATAAGCTTGCCACCCCTGAAAATATATGTGCCCCCCCCCCCTTTAACCCCCTGAAAAAAAACTGGTGAAGTATGAACCAACCTTGGGCCTTTAGCCAATCCCTGCATGTTATTATATTCTCGATAGTCCTTATTCCAAAAGTACAATAATACAATATAGGGTGTTTTTCTAACACTAACCATAATCCTAATTCCAAGTGGCAGCACCAGACTTCTATTTGGGGGGGGGGGGATGGGGGAAAGTGAAATTTGGGGCAAAAATGAACTTTTTGGGGTATCCAAAATTCAGAGATTTTTAACCAATTGTGGCCCCAAATCGCTGATTTTTTTACCAAAATTTGGTGATTTATGCCAGAAATCCATTTTTATTCTGGCCACGTGGGGTGGGGTCATGAAAAAAATGGGGCAGTTTAAAAGTATTAAAGATTTCACTGTACTCTGCATATACTGTGTAGTGCTGAAATAAATAGAATCAAAATAGAACAACAGTACTGTTATAGTTGTCTGTTAATTGCAGGTACTTTTGACTACTACGTTGGGGTGATATTAATTAAAGGCTGAGTCAGAGATTTTGAAATATATTTTTGTTATTAATTACAGATAGTCAACTAGAACGAGAGTCAATTAGAACTAAAGAGAGTAACCATAAAGCTCAATTTCAAAGTTTGAGATGAGAATTGGATTTTCCATTTGATGTAAACATTTTCTTTATAATTAAAGGACATGGATTTGAGCTTCGCTCTTTCACACAATATAGTGTGTTGACAAGCATTATGTAGATACAAGAAAATTCAGGGCATCATCCTCTGAGAAATCTCTGAGTCGATCAGCCTTTTAAGCTATATTACACATCAATGCATACACAATGAATATTGATGTGCCCAATATACTGGTGCCCCCACAGGAGTGAGATACAATTACATTGTTGCACAATGCTACTCAAAGTTCCACTGGAGTCTGTGTTTCTTTTGAATGAATCTGATGCTGATACAGTGTGTTGGCCAAATTGAACCCTGAATGACCTTTGACCCCAACCAGGGTTCTCAATGTAAAATTACACTGAAGTTCTAAAAGCTTCTAAAGTTTGGTGGCCATACAATGTTTTCTGGCCAAATTACAGCTGGACTCTATGTATTGAGACCCTTTATATTGAGACCCTTGGACTCTCTGCCTAAGGTATCAATACAGAGAGTGCTTCTAGATGGACTATACCGCTGGACGATTCCTATATGATTTTTTTTAATGACCAACTTTGGTTGTGACCAATTTAGTCCCAATTAAAGACTGACCCAGAAATATTTTTTGCATTAAAATGGTCAACTAGAACTAAGATAGTCACCTAAAATGCTTAATTCCAAAGTTTAATATGAATTTGATTTTTCATTTTGATGTAGTAAACATTTACGTATAGTATAACTGTACCATAAGATACCGTATAGCAAAAAATTCCACATCTGGAATTTTATTACGAATTTGTGATTTTTTTATGAAGGATATTGATTAGAGCTTAGCTATTTCACACAATGATTAGTATGTGGGTAAACATGTATATTAAAAAAAACCCGAAGGCACCATGCAGGGGGGAAGGACGCCTGATGTTCGATACTAGAGTTGGGAATTTGGAGGTTGCCAGGCTCCTGTGGAGCTATATGGAAAAAATCCCTAAATCGGCATTAATATGCCTGATTGATTCCTCCAAAACCGCTTGATGAATTCATTCAATTTTTACCATACGGCAAGAAGACATCATTTACAGCAATTTTGTTCTGCGAACTTTAAGTTCGTAGAAGAAATTTGGAGAAAAATGCATTTGAAAATTCAATTTTTGCGCCATTTCAAAAATCCCTAGACTGCTGAGAATGTTATTTATTCAAATTTAGTCTCATTCTCATGTATATGAGGTCCTACCACGCCTATTGACTCCACAAGGTCCGAGCACGAACGTATACAAACGCATACGAGACCACGACGCTCATGCAACACAACTTATACCGACGTATTGACAGGATCTGGCTCATATCGCACCACATTTTGCTCAAATCTCCTTTCCAAGACCTGATTTGTCATAGTTGATCCCATTTTTTTTCGTGAAGTTAACGTATAAGATTCGTTTTACAGGTGTGGCCTTTTGCAGTACGTAAACCGTTTTCGCACAGTTATGACAGAAAAATGACCGTATCATGAGCCTTTAACAGTGTTTACTGGGCATTTATATAGAGTGCTAATTTTCCGAGGTATGCCAAATAAATCCGACCTCCCCCCACCCCACCCCCAGAACCATGCATCCTCAGGAAATATGAGTCGGCCTTCAAAGGGGCATTTCTTGATCCACAGTCTTGTCACTCAACACACCTATGGCAAGTTGAGATTTTGCTGTGATCTGAACCGTTAGCCTTTTAAAGTTAGTGTTGAATATGTGCCTAATCTGATATGCTTTTATCTGATGTGCAGATTTGATCTGCAATAAATTTACAATTTTGACAGACATGACAGCCACAGAATGACCTATCATGGGTCATTGTGATGAATGCATTTACTCAGAACATCAAAATGGCAAGATTGCTAACAATTTAAACATTACGCAAGGATACCATGTGAATCATTAAACATAAAGTGCCAGAATCAAGAAATGCACCTTTAATGTAAAATATTTGACTAATTACAATGTGCTTCATGTGCATTTGGTCCCTGACATAATACCTTTCAAGGAGCACATCTGATTCATAGTCTCATACCTTCGACTTTCCTAAAAATAAATTTACGCTGCAAACAAAATTACAGTGCAATTTTACAGTAAAATTCTGTTAAAAGGCTTGGAAACTAACACTATTTGGCTGTATTGAAATACAGGAAAATATTGTAAATTTTAAGTCCAATTTAAATTCCCAGATAAATAATAACCAAACTTAAAAATAGAGCTTTATTTTGAATCTTAATGTATAATGAGTATCAACATATACACCAGTACATAGGAGAGAAAGGGGGAAGAGTGTTCCCCTTGGCAATATGTTTCTTCCCAAAACACTTTACTATGTACAAAATATGATCATGAAAGTAAATAAAAATGATATACATAAAAGGAATGATTTAAATTTTCTTTGAAGTATGGGGTCACCTAGAAGATTATCAGGTCTTAACAGGTATACTTTTAAATATTGAAGCACTTGTTACCTATATTTCAAGGAATTTATTAAGACCATGCCACATTCTGCACTTTTCAGTCTGAACAAAGTATCTGCCAACCTTCAATAAATGACAGGCTTGGACTTCAGAAAAGAACTTTTTGATTGAAGACATGGACTTCCAGTGTTCGGTTTTATTAGCAAAATGGCAAAAACTGTTAAAATCCAATAAAGCTTGCCACAACTGCTTATTATTTTCTATGAAAACTAGAATTTTGTGGTTCTCAGCTTGCGCTTGCTATATTCAAAGAATATAAGCTGTGGGCCACCATGCAGCCCATTTCAACTCGACCTCACATGATCTTTGACCTTGGCACATGACCTTTGACCTCATCAACATATCCCATGTTGCACCGACACGAGTTTAGTTCCAATTGAACTTCAACTTTTCAATTGAGGTAAATTTAAAAACAAAGCAATAACAGCACATTTTTTTGAAGAGCGCCCCAATTTTCTGGATATTTTGAAATTTTTGCATAGTTGCATTGGTAATTGACTAGCAAACAATACATGTGAATGGTAGAGCTCAAAAATCTCTATGTGTCACAAAAGAAGGAATTTTGTAATTAGAATAATTAATTTCGAAGATCTCCGATAATAATTCAAAGGCTGCTGGAAATGTCCTTCCAATGTGAAATAGCAGGAAAATTGCACCATGTATGCTACGCTCATCCATTAGTTGCTCCGTCGGTTCAGGGTAGTCAAGTTAGAGGTAACTCTCATGAGGTGACACTATTTCATCATTAATGACTTCAGTTAATATGTTTACATATTAAAAACCCATGGAAACCTTCCAATGAATTAATTGAGATGCACCCCGCAGTCTAAAAAATGGTAAGATTTTCCTAGCTATAACATAGATTGCACCAGAATGGGTCAGAATTGCCAAATTACCAGGAAATTGCATATTTTCTAGGGGCTTCGCCTCTGGACTTCCCCAAAGGGGCTTTGCCATTAGAACTTGCCCTAGGATTTGCCGGGGGCCTCAAGCGGCTCCTGTACACGCTGCCGCATTGTATCCAGCTCGCTCACCCCGGGGTGGCGAGATCAAGGAGCGCACCCATGATTATGTTCATTATTATATTATTCAATTATGGTCGATTTTCATGAAAACGGTGTTGTATTTACAGATATTTGTGTCTTTGGTTATTAAGACTTTTAAAGACTTATTGGATCAAAACCAGTAATATTTTTGAGAGAGCCGTGGAGCTACATTTGGGCAATATAGTTTGCAATGCTTTCCATTTTCTTTTTTATGAGATTATTTGCCTTCAAACATGAAAAATAGGTGAAAATTGATGTCAGACACATAACATCAAACTTATTTTAAAAATTGATAAAAACAAAAAAACACGCGTTTTTTTTTAATTTTATTGAATATAAATTTTTTCTTGTTGCCAAACGTGTAGAATTATGAATGTTTCTCCTTGTATTCTCAATTTATTTTTATATTTTTGAAATTTACAAAAACATAATGTCAGTGAAAAACCTGGTTTAGTGGAGTTATCCTTCACAAAGCAGTTGCAAGTTGGTAACAATTTATTATAAGATATTGATTGTGCTTCTTATTTTCAATGTAAAAACATTAATACCGGCAGTTGGAAAATAGTGTTTTCTTATGCTCACAATGAAATAAAAAGTCTAAGTAAATTAATAATTCAGCAGATGACGGAACTGGCGTTAACACAAGAAAATGCAAGCTGTCTTGCATGTTTCCATGGCGATGACCTACCACTACCCCTGAACGTGTTTGAACCGGTCTGTGACCTTTATGGTTTTAATATCAAATGAGTACGATGTCTGTGATATTCATGTAATATACACATTTGAGTTTAAAGTAATGGAAAAATAAAGGTGGCCTACAAATTATCTGGAAGTCACTTTAACCTCTTATTTACGTCCCTTTCCTATCCGTTTTTTGAGTATTTTATTTTTATATTGTGTTAAAATATATTCTATTATTCCAAGACTAGACTATCAAAGCAAATTGAAGACAGAAGGAAAGAGACAATTCATATTTTGTGAAATGTGCCAGTCCGCTTTAACTGTCACATACAGAAAACCAAGCATGGGACCAATATTACACTAAAAATGCAAAAAACCCCAATAAGGATGTACAAGTAAAAATGAAACGAAACGCACCTCCACAATGGCCCTAAACAGCATTACTACCCCACCCTTGTTATATCTAGTATATACCACACATTACCATGCAGTGATATCAAAAAATTCAACATTATACCTATCATACCCATACCATACCAAAAAAGTCTCCAAAAAAGACATGCAAAAATCTTGACAAAAATATGTTGTCAAAAGTTCTATAAAAAACATCGTTAACATGGTTAATTGGCCCAAAAATGGCAAGTACTCCATGGCAGTTGGTCCTTGTGTAGGGCCAATAAAGATGCTTTGTTAAGATCTAGCTTTTGTTACATAAAAATTGCTCTGACAACTGATCATTGACAAAATGGTCCATTTTTGGGCCAAAATGGCCAATTTCTTTTAAATTCTAGAATGGCACAGATTTTCAACATACATTAAAGGGGGCATTTCATGATCATCTTTGAATTACCCAGGTTCCATGGGGGGGCATGCACCTAGGTGCATTTAACTTTCTCTCTGTGCATTAACTATCCTGCCATGCACATGTGCATGTCATGAAAATGAAACTTGTGAATTCGTAAAATTATACAATTTTAGCAGTTGCAGATTTAAGAGGTCAGTAGTGGTCCAGCATCTGCTGACAGGGCCCCTCAAATATTTCTCTGAGGGCCCCTCGTACAGCCACCTTATCCCCCTCTAAAGTGCGATATAGCGTTGCTTCTTGACGCTAGCAGGGGGCCCCACCTTAAGCTGACTGACAGGGCCCTTTCCTTAAATCTGCCACTGAATTTTTAGCATATTTTCATAGAATGAATTGGATGTTGAAATAATAAAATTTGAGCTGACAGTCAATAGCCTACGTGCCCGAGTCTAATATGAATGTTAGTACTATCAGATTACCACATGTGTTACACTTATAATTTTCACACTGCCGCAGTCTAATTTTTCCAGTTTAATGCACTGGTGCTGCAATTCGAAATTCAAATCCTGTTCATGATCCACAACCTTGTTCCCGGCTTATCCTCAAAAGAAGCTGAGATTTTTTATAATTAGCATTAGTAATCCAAGGTATCTTACGTGCAAATTCAGTCGTATCTGTAAGAAATTTGCAATTTTGTTTTTTTCTGTCCTTAAACAACAGAATTTAGAAATTACAGCACAGTGGCTATGGGACCGGGGGAAAACAATCAATTTACTCACAAGGCAAAACTGCAATATCAAATCGACTAAAATTTGTGAATAAGCTTTTTCAAGGATTCGAGTAAACAGGAACTAAACAGAACATGCTGGAATCACAAATGCACTTTTAAGTTTTTTCAAACCTTTGCCACAACAATTTTTATTATTTCAGACACAAAATTATGATAAATTGTCCTTTTTGGGCCAATAAGTTGGCTAAATGGCCAAATGACTTGAGTAGGGTCAATAAGACTAGGATAAGACTGCTTTGGAATCGGTGCCACTTTTTATTTAATAAGCATTTCAACTAAACCACTGCCCCCAATTTCTGATTATTTTGTTTTGAATAATGCAATAAGACATTTCACACATTTTTATCACCTAAACATTAGGTGACTACATTTGTCACTTTTAAATGCATACTCATGTAGATTTTGAAATTTAATATTTTTTGGGTATTCATTAAAATGGTCCTCTAAATACAGAGAGACACCTAATTGCTAATTTTTCAAGTTCAAGAAAACAGATATTTCACTTTGATGTGGTAAACATTTACATGTAGTATAGCAGTACTGTGGGATCTATTATGTTAAACCAAATTTCTCAGTTGATCCGAATTTAATTACACAGTTAAATTGTTCGTATATGAAGGACATTTTGAGCTTAGCTATTTCACACAGTAATAGTATTGGACAAGCATTATGTCCATCACAAAACCAACCTATTTTGATTTGGAAATTGGGGCGCCCTCCTCAGGAAATCTCTGAGTCGGCCTTTAAGCACTCTAGGTAAGTGCCCTCCTGAGCAAGCTCATGCAGTCAGAGCCATCTCTCTTTCCTTGGTGTTTGGCCAGAATCCTGTTAACCCGGGAGCTAACAGACATTTATAACACACCTCAAGTACAAAAGGTTTGAAGTATTATATATGTTTACAGACTGACAGGACCCCTGAAACCGCGCGTCTTAAGTGCAGCAACTGGTTGCCTTAAGGAGAGGGGGCCAAGACAAATTTGTCCAGGTTCAAATTTTTAAATTGAATTCCAATCATGTTGAAAAGTATATTATGTTGTTTGTCTAACCACACAGGATTCCAGAAAGGTATATTTTGTACTATCTCACACGTAAAGTTTAAGAGTTATAGGCTAAACCAGCAAATCAATCAAAAGGGTCATTTCAAGTTGGTACACGGGGTCAAATGTTCAAGTTGCTCCGATTTAGATAAACAAAATGGTGCAAATTATTGATGTAGTTCATAAGGATTAAAATAAGTAATAGTTGTGACTGTCTATAATGCTTATTTACCGATGTAGGGGGCATAGAAGGGATCAACGTCCATTGCATTCAATGGGGCTTGACCTGGCTTTCGCCCTACTTTCTTAAGCAAGCATTTGAGACACTAAAAACTATTCCTTAATTTTGAAATCCTTTAAGCTCCACCAATAATTTGCACCCTTTTTTATCCAAATCGGGAGCACTTGAAAGTTGACCCTGTACAACTGAAGTTGACCCTTTTATTGATTTTTTGCTGTTTTTAAGCAATATAACTCTTAAACTTTTACGTTGTGCATAGTACAAACTATACCTTTCCCTGAAATCCTTGTGGTTAAACAAATGACATGTTAATACTTTTTTTTTTTTCAACATGATTGAATCAATTTTAAAAATTGTACCCCTGTTACAGAACTTTGTTTTTCTTGGCCCCCGCTCATTAAGGCACCATTTGCTACACTTAGGAATTATGTTTCAGGGGTTCATGGTCAGACTGTCTACATATTTAATCACTTAACCCTTTGTACTTGAGATGTGTTACAAATGTCTGCTAGCTCCTGGGCTATATAATGTTGCTGTGGGGGTTCGCCACTCCTCCCGCACAGCGAGTCTGTTTTGCATTCCCAGCAAATATACTGGTACCCATTTATACTCCTTGGTGGAGAGAGGCCGGGAGAGAGGCAAACGAGGTAAAGTGCCTTGCCCAAGTGCACAACACATTGGAGACAGCAGGGCTCGAACCCACAGCCTAATGCTTATGAGGCGAGTGCTGATCCAACTGCGCCACATGTTTGTTAAGAGTGGTGTTCATTTTCAGCATCTCATTGGTTACTGTAATACCATCAACTAGCGATTATACTGCATTGGTCTATTTGTTTTAGTTATGTCAGAACCTGTGTCTTGGTGTGTTTTTTTTTTGTGTGTGTGTGTGTGTGTTTGATATCTGTTGTTTGTTTTGTCCGTTTTTGTGGTTCGTTTTTGTCTGTCCTTGTGTGGATCTCTGTGTCTTTTTTTCTGATAAAAACCTCTTGTGATGAGATCTCAATGTCATGATTGTATTGTTATTGATTGAGGAAAAAAACAATAAAAAAAAAAAAAAAAAAAACTAGCGATTATACAACATGTCTGTGAGTGATGTGCAAATTGAAATGCTGACACCATATTTTCTGTTTTGGGTTGTTTCAAATTTAACAATGTGGTCACAGTAGGCCTATATTCTAATCGCTTACTCTGGATCAGTATGGGATGATCAGCAACAAAGTGCATTGTAGAAATCACATAACTAAAATGGGTAGAGTGGCTAAGAGTTTTGGGTCCTATGCAATATTTTGACCACTGGTGAAGTGCACATTACCCATGATTCTTAGTGGCTCACTCAGTTCCAAGTCGCCTATTAGGCCTAACATGCCATAATATTGGACCTCAGAGTACATAAAACCACCGTAGCCTCACAAAAGTAACAAACCCCCCACACACCATTAATATTGTAATTCAATGTGCACAGCAATCTAACTGTTGGAGCCCATAGGTTGCACTGGGTCAGTTTGGAGACTGATTGGGTGTATCTTATGGTTTCAATATTTGAGCCATCTGGTGCAGGCAGATAATGGCATGCATGTACATCAACCAAAGGGACAACACAATTATGGGCACAATTAGGCCTAAAAAAAATAATTGTTTGATTGGCGTAACATAGAAAAAAAAAATAGGGTAGGTAGGTCGGATTTTTTTTTTTTTTATGTTTCACACACCAGAACACAAATATTATGACACACATACAAAAACAAAATGGCACATCTTCACTTTTTCTGTAACACATCTTTTTATTTGTCATTTTGAATGTCCTGCAATCCTTAGAGTACCGAAGTATGACGTCATTTGTTTACATGGATTGTAAAACTTTTTTGGTTTTGCAACAAAAAAAAAAATGGTATTTAGGGTCGCGGCGGTAAATGCGCTTTAAGTATAGGTAAAAATAGGGTCGGTCGGGGTTTACGACCAATCCAAAACAATTTTTTTTTTAGGCCTAGTCTCTTACACACGCGTAACCAGGTGGGTAACCATATGTTTGCTGTGTAGTTAGCATGATCCGCTTGGAATTCACAGTATGCCTGTAAAATCAGTCGGTTTTTGGCAAGTTAAAAAATTAGCGACGCGATATTGATAAAGCATATTTAGGATGTCATGTTCATTTTCTAAACACAAAACAAAGGGGGAAAACGAGGGTGTTCTTAGTGGAGTGTGGGAAACGTGAATGTCCATAATAATTGTGAAACAAGCTTCATTTAGAAGACAAGTTTACTGAGAGTTATTGAGTAATGCCGGGGAGTAATGTTCGCGAGTCAGAAAACCAAATTGCAATAGACATTTTTCTCGTCCTAAACTAAAATAGACCTTCTAATAATTAAAAAGTGTAAATACATTCTTAAAAATCATTGTCTCTGAACATCGCAAACCTAAAGGCTAATATGCCTATTTGTTTATTGTTTTCCAAACAATTTATGTGTAAGCTTGTGTAAATTGAAAATCAGAATTAAACCTTAAAATTAAAAAAAAAATGGTCAATATTACGAGTAGGAAATAAAAAAACACAACAGTCTCCCCATGGGACTACCGCCTGACTATAATCATATTATATATGGCAATTACAGTGGCGGATTTAAGAGTCAGCAGTTGTCAGCAGCTGCTGACATGTTTTCGCAAGTCAAATCTCTTGCATCAGGTCCCCTGTTATTAATTAGGAACTCTTCACATACACACTTGTAAAGGAGGGTGGGGCTGGTGCAAAAGGGTCCTGGAAATTTTGACATTTCAAAAGTGGGGCCACACGGCCATGAAAACAATCACCCTAATTTTGCTCGTGAAAATGGAGTCTATATGATTTTCTGGGGGGTTGATTATTTTACAGATAAAAGGGGCTCTGATTTTTTTAGAACCAAAAAGGAGGCCCTGACAATTATATTTTTATCCCCCTTCCCCCACCGGGCCCCACCTCCCCCAGCCCCAAAATGTCTTTAGGTATCAAGTGAACACCAAGATCAGAAAGATCACAAATACTCTTTAAACACAAAACGTAGCTTGTAGCAAAATGATTTAAATTGTCTAATGAAAATAACATTTGATTATTTTTGTGGATCAGAAATGATTGGTTCGAGAATTTGGAATATCCCAAACATAGTTACCTTTTTATCTCGCTTTATCTGGAAATGACCTTCCTTTACTTCGATCCAAAATCGAAATAAGGCCACTTGGTGGAATAATAACCTACCCCACTCCTGTACTCAATTGGGTTCATTATATCAATGTTTATATTTAATGCTCGAGCATGTGCCGTTCCCTTATTAACTCTTTTTTCTCTTTGTGTGATTTTATCTTTTGCCTGTGTCTTAATGTTGTGTTTGTAGAGGGGGGTGTACGTGTGTGTGTGTGTGTGTGCATGCGTGTGGGTGTGTGCAGTTTTGTGTAGTGTGGTGCGCGTGCAGGTGTGGGTGTGTGTGCGCGCGTGTAGTGTGGGTGTGGTTCACTTTACTTAAATCACTGAATCTTACAAAATCACATTTAGACAAAAATCTAACAAAATTCCAGAAATAGCCAACAGCTGTACATTTTGTGAGAATTTTTGAGATTCAATTAGGCCAAGAGTATTAATAAAAACAAAAATGGAAAGGTGGAAATTTGCGGCACAGCTGAAATGTCAGACTGGTGCAGAAATGTGTCTAGAATAATATACTAAAAGTCCCCAAAAATCCTCTTTGTGCATTTTCAGAAATAAGGGGGCAAGTTTGTACAGGGGTAAAATTACGAAATATTTCAATTGTCCTTAAATGTGTTCCAACATTTTGTCATGTCCGAAGGATTAAAAAAAGGTATAGTTTGCCCTATCTATGGCCTGTAGTTTAATAACTATATGGTAAAAAAGGCTCAAGGTCAGCCTGGGGGTAAATTTTCAGAATTGGTCGGATTCTCTGAACGAGTGGTGTCAAATTCTCATCAGTTGACATGAACACCAATGAATATTTAACCAGGTGATGGTCATTACTTGCAAAATTACAGGGGCAAGTGTGATGGGGTTCTAAAGGCTCTATGGGGGTCACTGCTTTCTGCTCTTTATGTCAATATTGAATCCATGTAGGTGATTTGAATGAACATTTTTGTTTAATCTGCCCTCTACGAGCAATTGAATTGGTTACTGAATGGATCATTTTGACATATTTACCCCCAGGATGACCTTGAATGATTTAGGTCTGTAGTACTTAAACTACAGGTTGTAGATAGGGCAAACTATACCTTTTATTGATCCTGGGACATGACAAAATGTTGGAACACATTTAAGGACAATTCTAATTATTTTGTAATGTTTACCCCGTACAAACTTTGTCTCCCCCTATTTATGAAAGAAGCACAAAGAGGATTTTAGGGGACTTTTAGTATGTTATTCTAGACACATTTCTGCACCAATCCTGACATTTTCAGCTTGTTCCAGAAATTTCCACCTTAAACTAAAATTCTTGGCCTATAAATGGCCATTCGGGGTAAAAACTGGCCACCTAGAATAAATGCATCAGTTAGATCTTTACTAAAGGATTGTAAGTCACTATTCAAATATGCAAAAAGTTAGTGCTGATTTGCTTTTGAATCATGAGTTTGTGTGAATTTGGCATTAATATTATTATAAAACACATGAAGATCATTAACTTTTGTGAAGTGCATGGTGGATGATGAAGCAGGACAGGACCAGCAAATACAGGGCCGCCGAGAGAAATGCGGGCCCGGGGGGAACATTAGAGTTACGGGCCCCCTTTTCCCAAACTTCATTTTCCAGAACCCCATGGGGGGGGTGAAGTTGCAGTGGCTGCGAAGCGGCCATGACCCGGCCGCGGTGGTGTGGGAACTGTATAATGTAGTTCATCGATGCAACTTAATGGGTGTTTTTTGTTTGAATTATTAATATTTGTTTATGGAGACGGCCATGGGGTGGGTGCGGAAGGGGGTGTTCCCCTACCGACGCGAAGGCGGAAGCCTTGCAATGGTCACTTCCCCATTTCTCATGAAAATTGATAGAAAACAAATATAAATTTATAAGGTGTGTCACTTTTAATGATAGAGGTATGATAAACGGTTTTTAAAAAGTAAACTATAGCTGATGGTTTTAGTTCGGTTTTAAATAATAATATAAAAAAGGTTCAGAAGAGTTCATTTATGAAGCGGCCCGGGGTGGGTGCAGGCACGAAGCGGCCTGAACCCCTTGCAATGGGTTCACCTTTCCAAAACACATTTTCTCATGTATATTTGTTAGAAACATTTGAAATTGGTATGTAGTCCACTTTATAATTCATGACACCGTTTTTTAAAACAAAATCTATTGTTTTTGTGTAATTTCTCAAACCAAAAAACCAACAACCAAAAAATAAAAACCAATGAAACATTAAAAAAAAAAAATTAGAAATTTCGCAGGTATAGAGTATTTCTAACGTAAGTAGGTCTCATTGTCGCAGGAGGGGGAAAGGGCCCACGTATCCGCCAATGCTTCTCTTCCCCCTCTCTCCATGCCCATCTCTGAACTTTTATCCCTCTGATTTTGTCACAACCGCAAGGGCTGAACTTTTTACAGGCCCCTAGGACCCCGGGCCCCCTAGAACCCCGGGCCCGGGGTTAATTACCCCCTTTGACCCCCCTCTCAGCGGTACTGAGCAAATAGGCCAAAATTTACCACAGAGGTCACATAATTTGTCATTTTACTTGGACAGGGTTTGCCCATACACACCAGAGGAACATCCAGGGCTGTACGCAGGATTTTTTTTGGGGGGGGGGGTGGTACGGAACTTGGAAAATGACCTGTTTTGGTAAAAGTGGACCTAAGTTACCCCCATAAATGTTAGTTTTCTCAGAATTTTCTCATTTTTTCTTGATACAAGTGTATTTTGGAGATGAAAAACACCTTGAGTACATGATAAAGTAGTTGTAAAACACCAACTCAAAATTGATGGTGAAATTTAACTATGTTGACTATAGAGGGCCTCCTTCTATCCTTATCCGGCGATGTCCTTTCACTTTTCCACAAATTTGTGGCCGAACTGAGATTTTGCAGGAAATATTCATTTTGGTACAATGTGACATGTCCAGACTGAAAATTCACCTTTTTCCACAAATTTGTGCCCACCACACACACCCCACACAAAAATCCAAACCTGTATCCTTCTTCTACAGTAGGCCTACATACAGGGTAGGAACATAAAACATACCTACACTACAACAGCACCACTAGCTACCACTCATCGTCGTTCAGCATTTCCATAATTACTCAAGTTTGCACTGAAATTTCACTGTTTTGGTCAATTTTACAAGAAACAGTCATTTTGGTTGACCGCTGACATGTCCACTTGTTCCACAAATTTTCCCCGATCCAAGATTTTGCAGGAAATTGTCATTTTGGTCCACCGCGCTATCAAGATTGAAAATTAAACCTTTTCCACACATTTGTTCACGAACCATGATTTTGCAGGAAATAGTCATTTTGGTACACCACGGACATGTCCAGACTGAAAATTCCATTTTTTTTTCCACAATTTGTGCCTGATGAAAGATTTTTTGAAGGAAATTGTCATTTGATCGACCACAACATATCAAGAGATGAATATTTTCAACTTTTTTTCCATATCCACAAATTTGGTCATGAACCAAGATTTTTCAACGAAATAGTCATTTGGTACCTGCGGACTGTCCATACTAAAAATTCCACTTTTTCCCAATTACATGATCGAAATGAAAATGTCAATTTTTTCCCAAAAATTTTGGCCCAATCCGGATTTTGCGCTCAAAATTGTATTTTTTTTACCACCACACGCATGTCGATGGAGGAAATGAACATCCATTTTCAAATATTTTGGTCCATCCGAGATTTTGCTCAAAATTGTCATGTTTGACCACCGCAGAAGACATGTCGAGGGATGAAAATTTCATTTTTTTTCCAATAATGGTGGCCCTACCACGATTTGCTCAAAATTGTCATTTTTGGAGACCACTTGGATATGTCAGAAATGAAAATTCAATTCGTTTCTAATAATTGGTGCCCTACCACGATTTTGCTCAAAATATCATTTTTGACACACGCGACCTGTCCGTGCTGAAAATTCATTTTTTTTTCTTCCAATATATTCGCCTTCCAAGATTTTGTTTTGCTCAAAATTGTCATTTTTGACCACTGCAACAGGTCGAGGATGAAACTTTTCATTTTTTCCAATAATTTTGGCCCCTACAGATTTTGCTCAAAATTCATTTTTGACCAACCGAGTGGGACAGTCGAGAATGAGAATTTTTTTCAAATTTACATTTTTTTCCTTTCAGATTTTCTTTAGATTTTGCTCAAACTGTCATTTTTGAGCACCAGCAGACATGCCCATGCGAAAAATTTCATTTTTTCCAACAAATGTGGCCTGATCCAAGATTTTGCTTAATTGTCATTTTTGATTCACTGTGGAAACATGTCCAGTCTGAAATTTAATTTGTTTCTAATAAATTGTGGCCCAACCAAGATTTTGCTCAAAACTTGTCATTTTGACCATTGGAGATGTCAAAATGAAAATGTCAATTTTTACAAAAATTTTGGCCCAATCCATCCAGGATTTTGCTCACAATTTGTATTTTTTTACCACCACGACATGTCGATCGAGGATGAAAATCTCAATTTTTCAAATAATTAGTGGCCCTATCCAAGATTTTTGCTCAAAATTGTCATTTTTGATCCCCGCGACTGTTCGAGGATGAAATTCTTTCATTTTTTTCCGGCAAAAATTGTGTCCCTAACCAAGATTTTGCTCAAATTGGTCATTTTGACCACTTGATATGTCGAGAATGAAAATTTTCAAATTTTTTCTAATAACTTGTGGCCCTATACAAGAATTTTGCTCAAAATTATCTTTGGACCACCGCGGACATGTCCGGGCTGAAAATTTCATTTTTTCCAATAATGTGGCCTGATCCAGAATTTTTGCTCAAATTGTCATGTTTGACCACTGCAGACAGTCGAGGATGAAAATTTCATTTTTTTTTCCCAATAATTGGCGGCCCTATCCAGATTATTGCATCAAAATTTCCTTTTTTTTTTATACCACCGTGGACAGTCGAAATGAAATTTTCAATTTTTTTTGCAATAATTGTGGCCTCTGAGTTCTTTAGATTTTTGCTCAAATTTGTCATTTTTTTTTGAATCACGCAGACATGTCCAGGCTAAAAATTTCATTTTTTCCAATAAATTGGCCCTGATATCCAAGATTTTTGCTTACAATTGTCATTTTTTGATTCACTGTGGACCATGTCATCTGAAAATTTCCATTTTTTTCTAATAATGTGGCCATATTCCAAGATTTTGCTCAAACTTGTCATTTGACCATTGCATGTCCAAGAGAAATTTTTTCCATTTTTTTTTTTTTTTTCCCAAAAATTTGGCCGAATCCAAATTTTGTTCAAAATGGTCCTTTTTGCACCACCGTGGCATGTTTTGAATGAAAATTTGCATCAATTTTCTATAATTGTGGCCCGACCCAGATTTTGGCTCAAAATTTGTCATTCACCACAACGGACATGTGCGATCGAAGATGAAATTTTCAATTTTCAAATAATTGTGGCCCTATCCAAGATTTTGCTCAAAATTGTCACTTTTGAACCACCGCGGACATGTCGATAATGAAATAAAAAATTTTTCCAATAATTGTGGCCCGTTCCAAGATTTGCCATCAAAATTGTCCATTTTTGACCACCGTGGACAGGTCGATATGAAAATTTCATTTTGCCAATAAATGTGGCTATCCAAGATTTTTGCTCAAAATTGTCATTTTGATTACCCCGCGGACATGTCCAGGGTCTGAAAATTTTCATTTTTTTTTCTAATAATTGTGCCCGATCAAGATTTGCTCAAATTGTCATTTTGACTCATTGCAATATGTCCCAAAATCGGAAAATTTTAACTTTTCCAAAAATGTGGGCCCGACCAAGATTTTGCTCAAATTGTTCATTTTTGACCACCCTGGACAATGTCCGGGCTAGAAATTTAATTTTTTCCAATAAATGTGGCCTGATCCACCACGATTTTGCTCAAAATTCATTTTTTACCACCGTGACATGTCGAGGATGAAATGTCATTTTTTTCCAAAATCTTTGGCGGCCCCAATCCAGGATTTTGCTCACAAATTTGTCATTTCTGCCCACCACGGACATCGAGCGCGGATAAAAATTTCCATTTTTCAAATAATTTTTTTCAGTTTTTTAATTTTTTGTTTTTTTCAAAATTGTAATTTTTGACCACCGTGGACCCGGTCGATATGACAATTTATGTTCTTCCAATAATTGTGGCCCTATCCTAAGAGTTTGCTGCAATGGTCATTTTTGACCACTGTTACAGGTCTAGGCTACAAATTTCATTTTTTTCCAATAATCGTGGCCGATCCAAGATTTTCTCAAATTGTCATTTTTTGACCACGGCAACCCATGTCGAGGAGAAAATATAAATTTTTCCAATAATTGTGGCCCGTTCAAGATTTTGCTCAAAAATAAAAAAAATAAAAAAAATAAAAAAAATAAAAAATTGAAAATTTACAATTTTTCCAATAATTGTGGCCCGTTCAAGATTTTGCTCAAAATTTCATTTTTTGATCATCGGCGGACATTCGCAAGGCGAAAAAATTTCATTTTACTCATCCCAATAATGTGCCCGATCCCAGATTTTTGCTCAAAATTTTCATTTTTACCATTGCATATGTCGAGAATGAAAATTTCAATTTTTCCAATAATTTGGCCCGATCCAAGATTTTGCTCAAAATTGTCATTTGACCATTGCAGATATTCGATGATGAAAATTTCAATTTTATTACCAATGACTTGTGGCCACGATCCAAGATTTGTCTCCAAATTGTATTTTTGAACACCGCAGACATTTCCAGACTAAAAATTTTCATTTTTTTTCCAATAATGTTGCCCGATCCAAGAATTTGCTCAAAATTCCATTTTTTACCACCGCTGTACATGTCGAGGATGAAGAATGTCAATTTTTCCAAAATTTAGGCTCATATCCAGATTTTGCTCATCAAATCAGGATTTTTCAAATATTGTTGTGGCCCTATCCAAGCCATTTTGCTAAATTGTCATTTTTTGACCACCACACACATGTTTGAGGATGAAAATTCAATTTGATCCAATACTTGTGCCCTATCCCGATTTTGCTCAAATTCTAATTTTTGACAACCGTGGAACAGGTCGGGAGAATGACAATTTCATATATTTTCCATAATTGTGGCCCGATCCAAGATTTGCTCAAAAATTGTCATTTTTTTTATTTTTTTTACCCTTTTTAAGGATATTTCATTTTTCCAATAATTGTGGCCCGTTCAAGATTTGGCCTCAATATCATTTTTGACGCACCGCGGACATGTCAGTGAAATTTCCATTTTTCCCAATAATGTGGCCCTAACCAAGATTTTTGCTTAAAATTTCGTTTTTTGATCACTGTTGGACATGTCCCAGTCTGAAATTCAAACTTCCATTTTTTTTTCTAATAATTGTTGCCCGATCAGATTTTTGCTCAAAATTGTCATTTTGATCCCGCAGGCCTTCCAGGCTAAAAATTTCATTTTTTTCCAAAATTGTGGCCATATACAAGATTTTGCTCAAAATTATCATTTTTGAGAACCACCGCTCGGACATGTCGAGGTTTGAAAATTTCAATTTTTAAAAAAAGAAAAAACCTAAAAAATTCAAAATTTGCTTAAAATTGTCATTTTTGATCACTGTGGACATGTCCAGTCTTACAATTTTCATTTTTTTTCTATATTGTGGCCCGATCAGATTTTGCTCAAAATTGTCTTTTGACCATTGCAGATATGTCAAGAATGAAAATTTTAAAATTTTTCAAAAATGTAGGCCCGATCCAAGATTTTGCTCAATTGGTCCATTTTGACACGGTGGACATGTTCGATAATGAAAAATTTCATATTTTGTTCTAGATATTTTGTGCGCGACCAAGATTTTGCTCAAAATTGTCATTTTTGACCACTGGTGGGACAATGTCGAGGATGAAAATTTCAAGTTTTCCAATAATTGTGGCCCGTTCAAGATTTTGCTCAAAATTGGATTTTGAACAACCGAGACATGTCCAGGTCTAAAAATTTCATTTTTTTTTTTCCTTTCAATAAATGGCCCGATCCAAGATTTTGGCTCAAATGCATTTTTTTATACCACACCGCTGACATTCGAGAATGAAACTGTTCAATTTTTCCAAAAATTTTGGCTCAATCCAGGATTTTGCTCAAAATTGTTATTTCTGACACCACGGACATGTCGATCTAGGATGAAAATTTCAATTTTCCAAATAAATGGTGGGCCCTAGCCAAGATTTTGCTTCAAATTGTAATTTTTACACCCGTGACATGTCGAGAATAAAATTTCATTTTTTTTCCATAATTATGTATGATGGCCCGATCCAGATTTTGCTCAGAATTGTCCATTTTTGATCACCGCACATGTCCAGGCTAAAAATTGTCAATTTTTTTTCCAAAAACTAACACAAAACAAAAAACTTCAAAATTATAATTTTTTACAACCCGCTACTATGTCGAGAATGAAAATGTCAATCTTTGCCCAAAAATTTTGGCGTGCCATCCCAGGATTTTGCCCCTCAAAATAGTTATTTCTGACCAACGACGGACATGTCGATCTATGGGATTAAATTTTCAATTTTTTTCAAAATTGTGGCCCTATCCAAGATTTTGGCTCAAATAGTAATTTTTTTGACAACCGTGGAACATGTCGAGAATGAAAAATTTCATTTTTTCCAATAATTATGGCCCGATCCAAGATTTTGCTCAAAATTGTCCATTTTTTGACACCGAGGTCATTTCCGGCTAAAAATTTCCATTTTCCAATAATTGTGGCCCTATACAAGATTTTGCTCAAAATTATAATTTTTTTGAAACCACCGCGGACATGTCGAGGATGAAATTTCCATTTTTTTCAAATAATTGTGGTGGGCCCTATCCAGATGTTGCTCAAAATTGTCATTTTGACAACCGTGGACATGTCGAGGATGCATGAAATTTCAAATTTTTCGAAAATGTTGGCCTGATCCAATCTTTTGCTCAATTAAAAAAATAAAGTCAATACTAAATAATCACTTCACTCAAGAAAATTATTGTACTACAGCAATTAATGATAATGTAATACCTAGAAATGCTGGACTAAGTTTTACAAACAATGGCATCATCCAATTTCCTTCTGTTCAAACTCAAACTGGGTTCACTGAAATGATAAAGAACACAACTGCTGATCAATTCAATTGCATTTTTCACCTCATTGGTAAACATACACTTTTGGCAGCAAATTTAAACATGATGAATGTGGTATGTATGCCAAGACTGTGGTTGTACTAATAATCTAATATTTGTCCGAATTTCTAAGACAATAATCATTTTTAAATTTGGATGTCCCTAACACCAGACTTTATATTTGACCAGATTGTAACTTCTCTAATAATAAGAGCAGGGTTTGATAACTTAAGTATCAATGGTTAAAGTTAGCTGTTCCAGTCATTTGTCACACCCTTGCATATATTTGTAACTTTTACCTTCCTTGTTCACTCACACTTCCCATCCAATTGAAAGTGGCTAAGGTTACACCTATCTACAAGATGGTGATAAGAGGGATGTCACTACAGACCTATAATCTTTTTAATTACCTATTCTTTCTAAGATAATTAGAAACGTGCAGCTCATGATCAACTTAATAATTATCTATTACCTAAACCAGAAATAACATCTACATCCATGTCAGTCAAGGGTTTTAGGAGTAAACATAGTACAAACACTATTTACTTGATGTAACTGGATTACATCTTAATAATTAAATGTTGGTAAAGTAACCAGTGCAGTTATTTCTATATTTGATTCCCATCTGTCAGAGTGCGCATGTAATTATGTCATCTCATCTTTCAAAACTGTATATAGAGTAATTCGTAGAGTTAACTTTTCTCCTTTAATGTGTGTCAAAGTATGCGCACACATAAATCCTTTCCACAAAAAACAGGATTTCTGCCTATGTCGTGTAATTTCATTGGAAATCAGCTTTTCTTCGCACGCAGTGCGAGATTACGTAACCTGCGTCATAACCGTAGGTCGATTTTTGTCAAAATGGTCTTAAACTGCGAGCGCAAAGCTTCAAAGAAACATGTCGTATTCGGCCTGAAAAAAAATAACAAATACGTGAGATACAACAAAAAAATGTCGAGGGGGCGGATTTTAATTGATCCACCATGACAAATTCAATCTAGCGAAAGTGGAAACATGATTTTTGTTTAGAGTAGTTTTGTTCCCAAAATTAATGTTTCCACTTTCGATAAATTGTGGTTGTTTTGTCGTGGGGGGCAAAATAACGTTCGGTGACTTTCCGATATGTCCAAAAGATGAAGATTTGAAATAAGCTAATTTCTAATTTCCTTGCCCATGTGTCGAAAATGAAATATGTAGTAAAAGTTTTCTTCTCAAACATGTAATCTAGTGATAATTATACAATCCAAAGTTGCAGTGGCGTAACGGGGCCTGCCCGCAGTCCTGAGGGGCATAAATTTCCCAGTTTGGGAAATTTTCCCTCTTTAGTCAGAAGGGGGTCAAAAGGCCATTTTTTTTTCCCCGGTCAGAGGGCTTAAAAAACGGCTGATTCATGATTTTTGCAATTTGTTCCCGGCCAAAGTTCGTCAGGGGGGGCAACCTCCCCTTCCCCCCGCCCTGTTACGCACATGCAAAAGTTGTGTATACATACAATTCAGTAAAAGAATTGGGAAAAGATGTAAATATCAAAGAGAAATAAATACTCCTTGCCACCTCATTTGAGGTTAAAATAATGTCCCAAGCGGAGTATATTTTTTTCCAACGTAAATTTTAAGGAAAGTTTTTGAATACCACACAGGGTTTTCTATGAAAATACGCTCATTTGATTGTATACAACAATCCAAAACGACACTGTCCTATACATCACGCTATATGGCTTATCATATTTCAGCCATACGCCTCCCCCCCCCCCCCCCCCCCCCGGATTTCACAAAAGGCCCACTTTTTCTGACGCATTTTAGGGTTAAGTCCACTTTACAAAAAGGTCTATTAAAAAAAAATCCACTTTTTCGAAGTCCCCCCCGGCACCCCCAAAATAATCCTGATCCTTGTAACGGTCCTGATATTGAGCCCATCATTTTACTGTGCTCTTTGTTATATATCATATTGTTTTGGGGATGTTGACATCAAGTGCACATTTGGGGTGTCAACCACTTCTGCACTGCAAAAACGGGAAAACGGCCCATGTTATAATCTGTCAAATGGTATAATCCGATAAGCCTAATTAGCCACAATTCATAACGGACTCGTTGCGACTGCCTACTTCAATCAAACAGAGATACACTGACTATCATAATATGCTGTAGTACTACATTCAGATTTTGTCTACTTAAAAATAATGTGACGACAGATAAACTAGACTAGTTCTATTATGGCTGGTATGTACTACATCCAAGATTTTTCTACTTAAAAATAATGTGAAACGACAAGATGTTTTGCAGTGTAGAAGTGCCACAAACACATTTTCGAAGGAGTTGTGTTTCAATAAAGTTTTAAAGTCTCCAGAATAAAATCAACAAATAAGAAAACGATTTGTACTTTTTAATCACAATCTTTTGTTATCCATTTTCAAAGTAAACTTGCAAAACTCCCATAATAGGCCTATAATCACTAACTAAGAAAATTATGGCCCTTTTTAATACAATTTTTGTTTCCATTTTTTCAATTTCTCAAACCCCGGAAGATAATCACAACTAAGAAAATGATGTGCACTTTTTAACAATTGTTTTTTCCATTTCTCAAAGTAATTTCCAAAATCCCGGAGTATAATCACAGATACTGCCATGTCACGTAGAAAACATTTCAAAATAAAAATTGTTTTCCATTTCTCTCAAACTGTAGTTTACATCTTACCTTTTCAAATAAGTTCCAAGATAGAATTGTAAAATTAAAAAAACAGACATTTAATCAAAAATATTTTAGGACAATATAATTAAGATTAAATATGTTAAACTCGTGCGTAACACTGTAACACACTGCATGTGTGTCATTAACTTCTTTGTTTACATCCCACACAAACCCTGAAGGATTAACTTTTGGCTAAATCTTATTGATAGGTCGACCAGGATCCTTTTCTTTGGTAATAAAAGCAGGGACAATAATAAGAGGATTATAACATCGACAGATTATACATAGGCAGTATACTCGCCAAAGACTACCACCGGTGTGCGTGTGGTGTTGTGTGTGTGTGGGGGGGGGGTGGCACTGGTCATTGACAGAAGGGATATCATTCATTCGTCGAAACCAATGGGTTTCAAAATCACCTAAACAAGTATTTAAATCGGCCCTTGTCTATAGGCCCATAGACGCATTTACGAAGGTTCTTTACCCGAAGTTCGCTATTTGCGAAGGTTCGTTTAGCCGCAAAATTGGTGATAATCCGAAGGTTTCGTTATCCTAATTTTCTTTTTTAAGTTGATTTCAATCTAAAATTTTCACCTAATGTTCATTTTCCGAATAAACGAACCTTCGGAAAACGAACATTCGGAATAACACACTCGGAAAAATGACATTCGGAATAACAAGCCTCGGAGCAAAGCAGCAGATGTCGGATTAGACCCCATGCACGTAGGAATAACGAACTTCGAATAATGAACCCCTAAACAAGTAATATGCAAGTGAAAAAGGCCTATCTCCTAAAACAATATAGGCAATATTAGTCAAAAAAAAAACAGCTTGTCTTCAGAAGAAATGTGAAA
>JAMKCH010014722.1:0-24758 GCA_023653785.1 Ophioderma brevispina
AAACTGGCCTTATAAAAGAAAAACCTGTTAAAAACAGGTATTGATTCATATAATTGAAAAACAATGTTTGCATCTGCCGTCCACAAAACAATATCGCTTTAATTGTAGTAGCCTGAAAATAAAATATGTGTCTATTTCTAAGGGGCTCATCCACTTGTTAAACAAGGTTGCGAAAAACCATAAACGTTTAATGCAAACGGCTGTTGTTACACCTGTCTATTCAAAATCACTCTTCGTGACAAGATTGTCAATAGACAGGCGCACAGCAGCCAGCAAACTCCCGCTGTGAATGGATTTACCTCAAATCAGGTCACGCACTGCATGCCATTCAAAACACGGACATTTCACGTCGCATTTCCCAAGAAAATCGGAGGAACGTGTAGAAATTCATTTGTTTTAAAAATGGGTTTTTTTTTTTCCCCTGTTTTACCACCCGAAACGTTCAACAGAAAACTTAAAAAAAATAAAAAAAATAATGGGTTTTTTTTTAAAAACCTTAAATTAAACCGGACTACAAATTTCAAAAAAGCCTGACGAAAGTCTGTTAGAGACTCTTATTTGAACAATGACCACTCTTTACATAGCTCAGCGGGATGTTGTACGGCTGCTGTGAGACAGGGTAAACAGCGTTCGCGTTAGAGTTTATGGCTTTTCGCAACCTTGTTTAACAGCTGATGAGCCCCTTAGATATAGACACAATTTATTGGAAAATACATGCAGACTGTTTAGACAAATTGCTAAATATTCTTCAATAGGTCTTGTCAAGAGCACCATAACAGGCTAATTTTTTAATTTGAAATTGGAGTGGGCTTGCTGCTTCTGGAAAATGAATTGACTACATGTATGGTAAATATAGGGGTTATGTCGTAAGTGATTGTACATGTATCGGGTGTCCTAGAAAATTTAGCCGTGTTCTAGTTTTACTTATGATAAATATTTGATCAGATTTCTTATACCAGGATTAATATTTTATAAGAGGGTCAAATATTTGAACATGTTTCCTAATTGTATTAGAACTAACAAGATATGTTTATGTTATTTAGGTTAAATTAAAGTATATTTCGGTCCTATATTCCTCCTACAGCTTTAAATACTAGGCATTATAAGGTTCAGGTCCTCTGAATAAAAGTTTCAGAAATCCTTAAATTTTCCCATGCCAGCAACACCAATTTTAAATTATTCGTCTAGTCATTACCAAAACAAAAATGTTTATTTTCGTTTATTTAGCCCTCTAATGATTCAAGTGTCATATACATTGCAAGCAACAAATGTCTTGTAAATATACACTGATTAAAAATTTGACAAACCATTTTTGAAAAATTACAGTAACTGCGAGAAATGTCCCAACCGCACTTCCACATGACGACCATGAACATTTAATTTATATGGCTATTAAACTATAATCCAAAGAGGGCCAAGCTATACATGTATAATAATTTTAATCATTGAGACTAGAACAAGGCCATTTCAAAAATGACCCTGTTACTGTATAACCTTGCCCCTTTTCAAATTTTTCCCCAAAGAGGGTTTTAGCGAATTTGGGATAGTTTGTTGTTTTTTGACACATTCTGCTTATATGTTACAAAAATCACAGTCTATTATTTTTTACGGGTCTAATTGTCCAATGACCACGCTAGGCGAGTTTAGAGAAATGCACGGCAGTTCACATTTTGAGCCATTAAGTCTCGACGCATAAACCCCCCGCAGGAGGCCGCGTGCAAGTGGCTGTAAGCCTGCTATTACTAAAACGTGGGCTTCCGTCTGCTCATTACAGTCCACGTAAGGGTATTTAGCCGGCTTACTTTGTTCAGTTTGGAGCCTTCTGGACCCTCTTTTTTCACATTCATGCGGGACAATTGAATATTATTATTAAAGAACAATATACAGCTGTTGAATCTTAAAAAGGAATTTAATTATGGATAACAGCAATTTTTTTGGAAAAATACGATTTTGATGACGTCAGGGCATTGATTGGTTTATTATTATTTTTGCTTCGGGGACCCCATTCATGTAAAAATGACGTACGTATCCCTATATTGTAAAAACAACCGATTATCGTCACGTACGTCGTTTTTGAATCAGTAGGAAAAGGTAACTTTTGGTAATGTTTAGACATAATAACCCGTGTCTTTTGGAAAAAATAATAGCACTCTGGGCAAGGGCCAAAAATATGTACAGACCTTGATTTACATGTCGGATTTATATATAACGGACGCCCCCGAAGAGCACACTGATTTCTGATACCTGACACGTGACCCTGTACCTGACACGTGAGACCAAACTATTCAATCCTCGTTACCGTTATCTACAATACTGCAAGCGGCAAGCTCCTGTATCTCGTTGGCACATCGTATCGATCAGATGTGAGACCATACTGTAGTAAAGACTAGTTTCAATGCATTTTAGAAGGCGTATAAGACACCTTTCGAACCTACAACACGTATAGATATATCTATCGCCTCTCTACCGACCCTGCTTGTTACTCAGTCGGTTAGAGCGTCGTGCAGTATAGGGCGAAGGTCTGCCGAGTTCGCAAATCCGCCAGCGCACATGGGTTTTTTTTTCAACACATCGTGCGTGGCCACTCCAGGGAAAGATAATAATATAATATATTGTCAATGCAGTTCCAGCATAGTGTTGTACTTTTCAATGACGTACTTACCAGCCTCGGGGTAAGCTATTATCTTAATTGTTTTTCACAACATGTTTTTCAAATTCAAATCATGCAAATAATGCTCCTTATTGATAGCCATGAAACAGTAATAGTAAGATTATTCATGGGTCACTCCAATAATTGACACATTTAACCTCAGCAATACATGGGTTCCGAATTTGACACACTCAACTTGGTTTACATCCAAATTTCAGGTGATGAATTTCAGCTGTGCTTTTAAATTTGTTTTGTATTGATTTACACAAAACTCCAGAAACTTCCCCTGCCAAGTAATCTCATCAAACATAATTCCCCTTGACATACGCGCCATGGCTACAGAGCTATGCGCTCTGTAGCCATGCGCAACCGATACAACACTCTAATACAAAACAGCCCTCTTTATAATTATATACACCCCAAAACCATTGCACTCCTGGATTCCTTTATTTACAGTTCAGTTAGCTGTCATTCACCGGTGTATTGATAAAATGTTCACCACCTTGATTTTGTAGTATGATAATACAAGGTCATTTTCAAGCGACAGTGAATGGATGAGGCATTATGAAAGCTCACAAAATTGTCAACCGATTCAAAGGTATGGGAAACAAAATGTTTCATAATAAATTAAAAGGATTCAAATGATACCGCATATTGAGTTAATTATGTAAAGTGAGGAGCGATTAATATATAAAGTCATAACATTTTGGTAGGGCATACCTCAGACATGGATATTTTAAAATAAAAACAAGTAACCCATAATAGGAAATTTTTAGTGGAACATATCGTAGACTCTAGCTAGATAACCTCCTCTTCATCTAGCTAATTTATTTTTGATATCATCAATTCAAACTTTTTTTCAACCCTTTCCCAAAAAATCATATATCGGGTATAAGATTGTGGACAGTGGCAGCTAATAGGAATGGTGGATGTTTTCCCCCGGCTAGAACCGTACAGATCACAAGTACGTTATAGTTTTTTCCAAATCATTTTGGGAGATATATGTCTGGTTTGGGAAGGGTTTGAACAAATTTGCATTATTGAATTGACTGTCCTATTTGAACTCAACATTAAGGAAGCTCACCAAAGGAAGATAGATAATTATACTGCACTTGTTTCGACATTGAGAGTAATGGTTCAAATGTAAATATATTGCATTAGAAATTGGAAAGGCGCTGGGTACATCTCTCCGGAAAAATATAGTCCAGGATAAAGAAATTCTGAAACTACCAAACTGGGGCCTCATTCAAAAAGTCCGGGATAACATAAGGAGGACTTGCCATTCCCTCTCATCTTTTATCTCATAATTTCATGCTAAATTCGACCCAAAATGGGATAACCAACCCACTTTTGAATATTTAGCTGTTTCTAATCTTGTATTTTCCTCTTGGCTGGTCCCAGAACTGTGATTGTGATTTATAATTAAATCTTATCAATTATCTGGTTTTAATTATTGGCCCCTGCGTGTCTCCATCTCATGGAGCACAGATCTGGGCTTGTGCTTTTTATTGTTTTCCTTTGTTATTATCTGGAGATTTTAATAAAGTGATGTGAATAAATTTATGCAGGCAGCAGCAGCCTTTGCAGTTGGTCACAATGCCTTTGTCATTCCTGATTTACAGACAATCGACGACATCTATTTTTAAGAATAAAGGGTTTGCCGTGTCATTATTGGCGAAATATGTGTCCGAGGTTTCAGAAAACCAAATAATGGGCGAGGCGCACATTATTTTTGGAACCGTTTTCTGGCCGAGGATACATTATGAGCCCATAAACGACACTGCAAACCCTTTATTTCTTTCTATTACCTAAAACAAGCTTCATGTTAATACGAAAATGCATTGTGACCCATTATTGCAAAATAATGGGCAGTAAACTGCCCAATCAAGATGCCGGGGCATTTTCAATACTGGGCAGTCAGAGGAAAAATTCTAATTCAAAATGAGCCATTTGCAAAGAAAAAGCCACAGTCGGTGATCATTTCAGACGAACTCTCTGAAGTCATAAAACCTTTGAAAATAAATTTTTTTTCAATTCTAAGCCAGCTGGAGTTTGCGTGCGAAACTCAAATTGATTGGCACTACCATCCTCTAAAGGGCCGGCTTAAGCGAGGTTGCGTGTATAACTCCTGTAGCATACTACTAAGTACAATTGTGACCCCTCAATCGTTACTTATCCTTATCATCTAACACCTACCCGTCTCGCCCTTTAAATCTATGTATTTCTATTGTTTTTGTGTTGGTAAAGTTCGATTCACTGAGCATGTTGTGGCTTTTGTGATCACTCAGTAAAATTATTTGATGTGCGGCCGACAGACAATCAGTCACTTCCTTTTAAGCAATAATATATAGCCCCTGATAATAGCAATTTTTTTTTTGAAGAATCGACCAACCCCAATTTTCCAACATTTTGAGATTTTTAACAAAAACCGTGTTGCCTTTGTAACTGACTCGTAAACTATACCTGTGAATGTTAAGCTAGAAAATGTCTATGTGTCTCAACGAATCATTTTGTAATTAGAATATCGCGAGATCTCCGATAATAATTCACGGCTGCTGAAACGCCTTCCAAGTATGAAATAGCCGGGAAATAGCGGCCAATTACCTATCTCCGCTCATCCATTAGGTGTTTTTATAGTATTGGTTCAGGCAAGTTTAAGTTCAGAGGTCATTTTCTTGAGTTTGAACTATTTCATCATGGACGGGACAAATAAACTTAGCATTTCCACTCGGGTTCCAGCTTCGGCCCCCCGTTAAGGTACCAGGAAATGAGATGAAAAACCTACTCCAAATCTTTTCATGGGACATTCCATTCAATAAACAGGGCCAGAAAAAAGAATACACTACCATTGTCATCATTAGTGAAACTTAGATTTTCAGTCATGTCTGAATAGGTTCATACCAGTCACCTGGGAAATGTTTCTATTACTCTCTGAAAAATCAATAGTTTTTTCACAATGTGTCATCAACCACCCAAAAAAAAATATTGAATGCTTTAAATCTAGTCCCTCCTTGTAGCTTGACACAAACCAACAGCATTCTATTGCATTTCCTGGGACTTTAGTACAATCTGGGATCCCAATTTCTAATTACAAAATCGCTTATTTTATTGTTATCTTGTCCGCCTGTATTAAATGACTTACCTTCTTATATGTTAGTGTTTTCATCTCCCTTTCCCACTCTTCTCTCTGATCTCCTCTTAACTTATCGTTCCATTGTAATACTCTTAGTCCTACCAGATTTTGTCCTATGTGTCCTGTCCTTGTTATATTTTCTCGCCCTCTTGGTTTTTTCGTATTTAAGCATATCTCTTTTAACTTTTTCATTTGGTTTACCGCTTTTTGTAGAGGGCACTGCGACCTCACTCCTCGTGCTTAGCATGTCCATCGTCCCTTCAATATGCATCCAAATAAGTGCTTTGTATTGGTTTATTCTGTAATATTATCACTATATCTGTCATTACTTTTGAAAAATATATGCTTTAATCTGCTTCTCGTTCGCAGGGTTGTAGTTTCTAGACAATTACCAACATAACTGTGGCAAAATATTCCTCCTCCTCCTCCCTCCGTAGACCCCAAAGTCTCCACAAGAACTGTCTCATATAATCTGGTCGCTTGCCCAGTTCTGTGCTCTCCCCTCCTCTGTGTCACAATTGTGGAGATATATCACCAAGATCTGATGTTTGGTATGCTGCCTTCTTCTAGCAGAATGTTTTTGAACTGGAATAAGTGCCTTCTAACCGGTCTGAGTTCTTTCTAGTCTAATTTCTGCACGATTAAGATGCGTTCCACACAGACACTGAATAAGGCAATCTTAGTTGCTGGTGAACGCCATCCATACGATTCACTGCAGGCACCAATACTTTCCTTTGTCTATCAAACAGTCCCTTTCTGCTATCAGTACATAGGACAGCAGATATTTAAAAACATCCATCTACTTCCTTAATAGTTGTGATATTCCATCGGATCGGATAGTAGGATGATCTAACCTCTACCTATTCAGTAATTCTTTGCATTCAGCACTTTGTCGGCTGACTCTTCAAAATTAATGATCATGTACTCATGAAGAGATTCTGATATTTATATTCACAGTCTTCCCGTTAGCTCGTGTTTTTTTTTTGCTATGCGTCGTTAGCAAAGTTACTTCGCATACGTAACACCACACTTGAATCACGGGGCATGGAGAACTTCAATCACCCAATAAACCTTCCAATTCTACACTTCTCATCGGAAAACTACTTAAAGTTTCGCTGTTATTGAAGAATAGTTTTCTAATGCAACTTACGATTTAAATCTCCCGCAAGAACCATCAAAATCGTGCATGAATAACCGAGATACATCCGTGTAAGCTTTCCTGTAAAAGTGTAACATTTTGTCGTCGAACATGTCAAAAATGGTCAACAAGTTTTCATCACTTCCACAAATATCCTGATCCACAGACTTTAGGACACGTTAGATATAGCTATTGCGATGTATATTCAAATTTTAACGAATACGTTTTTTTTTTTTTGGTTGTAACTCCAAGAGTAACACGTTCTACTGTCCCAGCAGAATCAGGGAAGAAATTTCCGTCCCGCCATGATGCTGCAACCGAGATGTTTGCATGCGAGGTCGGAAAAGGTCGTAACGTGTGGCCTCTTTATCTCGCGGTTTATGCACGATTTACTCTACAAGGGGCGACTTATTTGGGACGATTCTTGGGTTTATTTGCGGTGTTTATTGGGGGGTATTTCTAAGATTGAGGCGTTGGATCGCCCTGCACGAAGGTAACTAGTAAGCTCATAAATATTCATATCGTGGGAGAAGATTGACAGATCATGCAAGCGATTGTACACTTGAAAACACAACAACTACTCCCGATCAGGTTTTTGGTGAATTTCTCAGCCATTTCGCAACGTATCAAAAATGATTTGGCACAGAGCTAGATATTTAGTATATAACTTGTTGTTACCATTTCATGACGTTTGACTTTAGAAAAGAGAGATTAAAGCGCGAAAGGAAACCAACCCCGCGAAACATTGTTTGGTAGTGTAACGGTGCGTGGAGTGGACCTTGATTCAAAACTGATGGGCATCGTTAATCCCCTATTTACCACGTAGCACGGAGACTGATCATCTGCAGTAATGCCACATCTTTAGCAGGGCAATAGTCATACTCCGAGTCGCTGCTAGTAATTGACGCTCTAGAGCTGCTCCAACACTGATTTGTCTGCAAGATTTGGTTGCTCATGGCCTCAAGAGCGTCAATCGCTAGCAGCGGCTCAGAGTATGATTGCACCTAATTAAGTCCAGGTGCTTTTATAGGTTACACTCCAATGTTGTAGCCTGAGGAATAACGACAACAAACATACCTCAATGCAATTTGACAGCCCCCTTAACATGTTGACCAAAGACGATGAGGGTTTTGGTTTTAAAAAAACCCAAAATAATGCAACAAAAGTATTATTACAGCTGTTGGTATATCAGTGATAACAACTATTAAAAAAAATCTAGCAAATTTCTCTACAATGGAAAGTGAAGAAATAAGGGGGAAAGTTTACAGGATTGAAAATTAAAAGTGTTCAAGTCGTGTTAAAACCATTTTATCAGCTATTGCTAAGCTTTAAAAGAGTATATAGTGTTTTTAAATATTTGGGTACAATTGGATGCTAACAGTTCAAGGTCAATTTTTACCAAATGGTCCCATTTTGGTTAAAACTGGTCTAAAATGTTTCAGGCTATCACTATCAACATGCTCAAAAATAAAATATACATTGAATCTGGTCTCCATATTGACTTTCAGACTTCTGGCTTGTAACCTCCAATAGTCCAATGCAAGCCCGGGATAGTTTGCATCTAATTAAAAAAATATGGCCATAATTTGTAGATAATATGTTTTTTGTTATCAAGTACAACTAAAAGGAATACTTTACACCATTTCGAAAAGGAATCCAATGTTTTTGGGGGGGGGGGGGGGGGGGAATTTACCCCATGTGACCTTGAAGAATATTTTGCCTTATAACTATGAACTCAACCCGCAGATAGGCAAACTATACTTTTTATAATCTTTGAAACGTGATGAACATGTTGGTGTACTTTTTTACGCATTCTGACTCTTTTCGTATTTTTGACCCCTGTGTACCCTTGCTCCTATTTCACTGCTTTCGTTTGGTAGAGTTTCATATATTTTTAGTATTTTTATTCAAATGTAACATACTAAACCACAATTATGGCTTTCGCTTATGCTAATCAAATAGGTAATGATTTTTGTTAGATTTTCCTACCGCTGTATCTACATACTATTTTGAGATCAGCTTAAATTGCACATGGGAATGTAGCACTAAATTACATCTACGACCTATATGGGACATTCATTTAGCTGTGACAATGGATTTTAGCTTATGATTCAACAATTGTGAAGCCCGCACTATTGTCGGTTACTTTAACAGTTTTGTTGTCTATTTTAAACTCGCCGCAATATTATTCTTGGACTGAGTAAAATTCCCTGACAGACTCTCGCGGACCTGTCAGAGCTAGGAGTCATAGACCCCTGGTGCTTCATTTGAAGCAGTAACTCAGACGTAAAAACACCAAAAATCGAAGGTCAGATAATTACTTACAAGTTGATATAATTTTTTTATTATTCAGATTTCAGTCACTTTAAGAAGTACGCGGAAGTAAGCATTCGAACTCCGAAGGTAAGATCTTGATTAACTGGTTCCATCTTTCGCAAAAAGTGCTCCCCCCTACAACATGACGAAGCATTTTTTTGAGGTCAAAGTAATTGGGTTAGTGTTTTTAGATGAAAATTTTATGCTAATTCCAAATATTTGTTTTTTGAATTTTTGGATATTTTGCATTTTTGTGCCAATTAGCATAAATTCAAAATGGCCGCCATGTTAACGTTTGGTTGTACATAACTCAAGATTAAGGCTTGTAAAGACTTCAATCTTGTGTCTATACAAATGTTTTCAGGGGTTAAGGAATACAATTAGATCATTTAGGTATAGAATTAGGTCAACTTAACAAGGTAATTTGCAAAATTCAAAATGGGCTGCACCACACTGTAACTGTCAAAAAAAAAATCATTCTGCCCACACAAAGAAGAAGTTTAGCCAATCTAGTATTTGCAACAGAAGAAACACCTCACTGCTTGCTTTTTTGTCTCATTGCTGCTGACCTCAAATGACCCCAACTTTCACTTATTTCTTAGGAAGTTGTTAGCATTCCGTTGTCAATGAAAATCCTTCCATATTAAACTTCCAAAATGCATCTTCTGCCCAGTACCACTCTTATAAGTCGACTTTTTCTGTACACTGTCGACTCTTTAAGTGCATATTTGTGTGTAATTAGTATCTGAAAAAGTTCACACTAACATTTTACTGCATGGCTGTTAGTATGATATTCACCATTGCATTTCAACACCCAATACCTCCTATTGAAAAGGGATAAGAGCATGGTCATTAAACGTTGAAGATTGGGGATTTGATTAAGTGTATGAGGTCCCAATGAACTTTGACCTACTGGTCACTGTTATAAAATTTTAAATACAAAAACAAAAAGGGGGGAAAAAAATTTTTTCATTGAAATTAAATTAATTACAATTATGTTTATGTTTTCATTGATTTACTTAAGATCTGGATGTTGAATTGTCATTATATTACATGTCCTGATAACAAATATAGAGTTGTGTAATATTAACATTTCATAGTCAAAAATAGTTGTGCACGAAGAGCTAAATGAATTTCTTTACAGATAGCTTGGGGCTAGTTAAATGTTTTTGTGCCTGCTGCCATTTTACATGTTTGTACATAACTCAGATTTAAGGCTTTGTACCTTCATTCTTGTGTCTATACATATGGTTTTCAGGGTCAGAGAATGTAATTCGTCATTAGTGATGGTCATGCGCCATGAGTTGGGGGTATACAAAATGAGGGTGGACGTTACCTTTTCACAAATATTATATTTTTAAACATTTTTTATTGTAGTCATTAAGACCCAAGTTAGGTATTCAGTCTGATTTATATTTCATTTTAAAGGGAATTTATCTAGCGTTGATATGGTAGCAGATCAAGTGTTTTTACTATATTTTACTTTTGGAGTTTGTCGTTAATTTAAGTCAGTCGGGGTAGTTCGGGGTCAGAGCGGGTGGTGCCTATGGATGACGAGGGTGCCTAAGGATGAGGCAGTGTTAAAGTTTGGGATTTTTTATATTCGGGGCTTCTTTGCATTTTTGTGGTGTTATATCTTTGTAAACCCGCCATGTATAAATTATAAATAACATTCTCATTTTGTTTGTTCTTTATGTGACATTCATTTTGCTTCATAAAACAGTTTAAGCTGTGATGTTAATTGAAGGTAACAAATTAGAACTGCCACAAATTGTGAATTTTAAATCAAAAATTTCACTTTTCCACCTTATAAGACACTTGTGATACCCTGTATATGCACATACAAGTTGCATTTATTTGTCTTCCATTACTCATTTTAGCTTTACAAAATATATAGTTTTATAGCGATCTCAAAAAAATATGATGACCTACTCTCATTAAGTGTGAAAACGTGTAATATTTGGAGGTTTCAAGAATGTAACACACTTTGCTCCCAACTCATGGTGCATGACCTGCTATAGCATTAGGTTATGTTGACAGTTAATTTGCATTTAAAAATTCAAAAATGGAAAAAAGTCAATATTTTCAAAAAATATGCAAATTAATTGCAATATATGCATAATACCGTTAACTGATGGTCTATTGTGTTCCTGACCCTGAAAACATATGTACAGACACAAGATGAAGTCTTTACAAGCCAAATCTTGAGTTATGTACAAAAATGTTTTAAAATGGCGGCCATTTGAATTATTTGCAAATTAGGCACACTTCCCCTAGAAAAATTAGTTTTGAGGACCGGAAGATTTGGAATCAGCATAAAATTTCCATATAGAAACACTGTTTCAATTGTTGTACTCAAAAAAAATTGCCTTCGACTAGTGGCTTTTTGAAAAAAAAATGGAACCAGTCCTAAATCACGAAAATTGCATAGCAAAGAGACCATGGTTATAAATGTTGGTCTTTACAATGGAGATGGTCTTATCGTATTCAGGGCATCGACTCGAGTTGAGTTATTAGCTTAAAATGTGTGATGACATATTAAATGCACTCATCAAATTGAATTACAATTTCGACGAGTGCAAGCGGAATATGAGAAGCTTGCATAATGTGTTCTTCCTGACTTTTGAATCATGAGGACCATAATTGCTATGTTACATGCAGGCTCAGAGATTTCCGAAATAGAAAAATAGCCAACTAAAAAATTAAAGGTGGAACGAGAGAGTTCATATATCAGGGGTACCTAAAAATCGAAGCACTGATTTTTGCCCCGATTGTAAAGCTTTCCATAAAAAAATTTATTTTTTTAAGTATTATTTGGCTTCTGGATAGCACTACACGGCTTTTTGACACGAATTCATTTATAACAAACGGATTAATCTGAAAATTTTTACCCCATTGTGACTTGAACCTAATTGCCCCGGAATTTGCCTCATAACAAGTTAATCTACAGGGTGATCATAAAAAATACAATCAAATTAAGTGATTTAATGGAAAACCCTGAGTGTAATATTCAGAAATTTGTTTTTCCTGAGTACATCAGCTCTCTTCTAATAGAAAAATTACGGCTTTAAATACACTCAGGCGCTTCAAAAGGTTTGCAAGTTTTGGCGGAAGAGGTTAAATGTATCTGATGTGCAAGACCGGTAAATTACACGCCGTGAAAACATGGCTGTTAACTTCGGCAAGGGGTATGCATTAATCGCCATTAATTACAGATTTGAAAAAATTCAGGTAAGACTAGTGCCAATGCAATGAGGGAAAAACAGAATATTCAAAAATATCTACATTTATTTTAATAGCTACATTACTATATATTGTAGCGTAATCATAAACGTTTTACCTGTGGGCCGTTTAAAAAATCCTCTACCTCTCACGGTGAAGGACAGAACCGAAAACTTTTAGTAGTCTCACTTATTTTGAAAATCTACTATAGAAATAAATTGAGTGACCGTTTTTTATTAATTTTCTAAGTAATGGCCTCTTTACATGGGGAATAACAGCGTTTCCTGGTTAAATAATTTGTTTAATTTTAGTTGAATAAAAATAAGTGATCCCATGTCTGTTCTAGCACGGGTCAAGCCGCTATTCATAAAGTTCGCTATCCATAAGGTTCGCTATTCATAAAACCCACATATGTTCGTTACTCATAATTTGTAAAAAGGGTTCACTATTCATAATAGAAAAATAGGTTCGCTATTCATAAATAGAAAGGGGGTCGTTATTTATAATAAAAAAAATAAGGTTCGCTATTCATAATAAAACGGTTCCGCCTATTCATAATGTAGTAAAGGTTCCGTTTCATAATATGAAATAGGTTCGCTATTCCATAAAAAAAATACGGTTTTCGCTATTCTAATATTGAAAATAAGGTTCGCTTTTCATAATTAAAATGAAATCCGGTTCTCTATCATAATATTATATAAGGTGTTCGCTATATCAAATAAAAATGTTTCGCAATTTCATATATGAAATAATGTTCATATGCAAATAGAAAATAAGTTCGCTACTCTTAATTAAAATTAAGGTTCGCTATTCATAATTGAAATAATGTTCGCTATCATAATTGAATATAAGGTTCGCTATTTATAAGGTTCGCTTTTCATAAGGTTCGCTATTCATAATAGAAAATAAGGTTCGCTGAGTTATAATAGAAAATTAAGGTTCGCTATTCATAATACAACATGGTTTGCTATTCCTAATTAAAATAAGGGTTCTCTATCCATAATATTAATCATGTTTCGATATCATAATAGAAAATAAGGTTCGCTATTCTAATATTAAATAAAGGTTTCGCCTATTATAATAAAATAAGGTTCGCTATTCATAATTGAAAATAAGGTTCGCTATTCATAATGATATAAGGTTCGCTATTCTATAAAAATAAGGTTCGTATTCATATAAAACTAAGGTTCTCTATTCATAATAGAAACTAAGGTTCGCTATTTCATCATAAAAACATGGTTTTGCTATTCCTATAGAAAATAGGTTCCTATTCCCTAATATTAATACGGTGCATATGCATAAGAGAACCTAGGTCGCTATTCATCAAAAATAAGGTTCGCTATTCATACATAAAATAAGGTTCGCTATTCATAATTGAAAATAAGGTTCGTTTTATCATAATAGAAAATGGGTTCGCTATTCATAATTGAAATAAGGTTCTCTACTCCTAATATATGAATTAAGGATCGCTAATCATAATGAAAAAGGTTCGCTATTCATATATAAAATAAGGTTCGCTATTCAAACAGACTATAAGTTGTTATTCCTAATATGAATTAAGGGTCACTATTCATACAAAGTACGTTTCGCTATTCATATAGAAAATAAGGTTCGATATCATATGAAATAAGGTTCGGTATTCATAATAATTAATAAGGTTCCTAATTCATATAAAAATAAGGTTCGCTATTCATAATAAAATAAGGTTGCTATTCAGAATATGAAATGCGGTTCGCTATTCATAATATGAATTAAGGGTCGCTATTCATAATATTAAAAAAGTTTCGCTAGTCAATAATAGAAACTAAGGTTCGTTCTACAGAAACAAGTTCGCTTTTCATAATATTAAATAATGTTCTCTATTCATAAAAAATAAAGGTCGCTATATTCATAATAGAAAATAAGGTTCGATTTTCATAATAGAAATAGAATCGCTAATCCGAATACAACAATGGTCGCTATCATGAGAAGTAAGGCTCGCTAATTCATAATAAAAGAAAAAGGCGTGCTATCGTTCATCAAGCGCCCATTAATTAGTCACATTTACATTTTTTATCATTGCTTTAATAACTAAACATGATATCAGTGACCAGTAGATTGGCATTCTGTATAGACTCGAGCAAATAATAGACTGTTGATATCCAGTACCTCCCCGCTCTGTACGCAGAGTATAAGCCTTCAAATTCTTTAATCTGGAAGTACAGAGCCAGGGGCCGTATCAATGGGGTGGGGGGGATCCCCCAATTCCAAAAGCCCCCAAACCCCCTAAAATGGCCCAAATAGGCAAAGAAAATCGATTTTTGTGAGCGGAATATTATCCAAAAATTTAGCTTTGTTTGTCAAAAATGGTTAAAATGTCGGTATAAAAGGTCCACTTTTGCCAAAATTGGCCCCCTTTTTGGGGAGGGTAATTTGGGGAAAAAGGACCCTTTTTTTGACAAAAATCGCCCTCCCTTAAAAATCCTGGCTACAATCTTGGAAAAATTAAGGTTTTTCACTACCCCTATAGATTGAGTATTTTTTTTTTCATGACGCAAAGCCCAACAAGATCTTGTCCCTTTCACGATAAATGACCGTAGTCTCTACTGTGCGGTTCAATTAACATTGACCATATATTTATGAGGAAACAAAGATGAACAAATAGCACGAAAGAAGTTGTTGACAGACTGTGACCTCACCATCTTTGTGCATTAAAAACTTACTTACCGTAACTTCCCCGACCTTCCACGTAAACACCATTTCTATTTCAATTTACCACGTTGTTAGCATAGGTCTCTAGACCCCCTTCATTTTTATTCTTCTAAAAACATGTGGTAAATTGAATGAAAATGAGGCCCATTAATAAGTATGGATTTTTGGTTTCTGACAAAGATGTTAGTTACAGCTACCACGCAACATATCTATATCCATGAGTTTTTCACATTATTTCTTTTTTTTTTTCAATAATGGTGAAATATACCGTCCAATAATTATTATTGAACCAAAGTTTGTTTAATCGCGAACAAGGCCCGCTCAATCTAAACTTGGCGGTAATAACATCTGAAATCTTTGCAACTTCATGGACAGTAGTCAATGCCTGCATTTCCAAATAAACAAAGTGCATCTAAGTGCTTCCGCTGCTCCCCGTTGATTTTACTTATCAATAACGCCATTATTGGCTTGAGTCAATGTTGAAGTCAATGTAGCATTGTATGTCCCTTGATCACTGATCTCAGAAAGAAATTGTGGATTAATTTTATTTATTTTCCTGAAAAATGTGGGCAAAAATATTTACTTCGGAGAAGTACATTGATATCGATAGAAATTATTGATACCGATAGAAATTATAGCATTGATCATATCTTTACATTCAATCAAAAATGTGACCAATACTTTTCTAATTCCTCTTGAAACTAGCGGCTCCGCATAATACCTAAACATGAAGCCTCTTTCTTTTCGGCCTAGTATCACCAGTGGTGATTCGTACTATTCTCTGCGTTCCAACAAAATGTGAATTTTGACAAAATGATTCAAAACACAAATGAGGTATCGAATTTTAAGTGTATTAAATTCTTGAAAAGACCCAGAAAGTACGGGAGCAGGGAGCACCACTCGTAGGAAATGGCACAAACAATTGAAGAAATCACAAGAAGGAGAAAAAATGTCCAACAGGAACAATTGAGGAAAAAATGAAGAAAAGGAGGAAAAGAGGAAGAACAAAATGAAAAAAAGTAGAGAAAAAGAAAAAGAGGAAGAAAAAAGACAGAGAATGATACAAATCCAAAAACATAAATGGACAAATGTCAAAAATAACAGAATTTCCTCAAAGATGTGACCGCTATTAAAGTTGTCTCATGCTAATGCTGCATGAGGGAAAGGGAAACATTCTAGAGCTATAGGAGTTTAAGAAAACTGCAGAGGACATTGAGGAAACAACTTTGAGGAAAATATTGAGAACAATTCCCTTGAATAGTGTTAAGTTGACTTATGAGGAAAAATCTGTAAACCGCCAATGGCGGTAAGGACGGATTGTTTTTTTCTCCCTAGGGTATGTGCAGCTCTGGGGCGTTGAATAATATGGGTGTACATTGTGTATGTATATAGTCTACACTTGATGCAAGAAGGTGGAGACAAAAAAGTCCATAAGCCAGTCTGCCTGCATGGAAGGCACTTGAAGCTAAGTGGACTGTTGGATCCAAACCTCAACAAAACTCCATATTGGACAGTTAGGCGGTCGCCTATAGGAGCTTATCAAAGGCACAGGTCTAAACATTTTCAGTCTATAGACTAAAATTATAGTGAGTTTGGCTACTCTAACTCATCTAGAAAAAAATATTTGACTTTTTTGGGAAATTTTGACTTTTTTTACATTTCCCCACCCCCGACAGACCAAGGGGAGGATGTACATGGTTAGTAGGGGCTTTTCCCCTCCTACAATATACCTACGTTTGGGTACTCTAGCTCATCTGGAAAAAAAGTTATGGCAAAATGTTTACTTTTTTGTGAAATGTTGACCTTTTTTTACATTTCCCCGCCCCCTGTCAGACCAGGGAAGGTCCCTGGGGGAATGAATTACATGGTTAGTTGGGGCTTGTCTCCTCCTACAATATACCTAGGTTTGACTACTCTAACTCATCTGGAAAGAAAGTTATGGCAAAATGTTTACTTTTTTGTGAAATGTTGACCTTTTTGACATTTCCCCACCACTCTGTCAGACCCAGGGGAGGACCCTGGGAGAATGGATTACATGGTTAGTAGGGGCTTGTGCTCTCCTACAATATATCGAACTTTGCGTACTCTAGCTCATCTGGAAAAAAAGTTATGGCAAAATGTTTACTTTTTTGTGAAATGTTGACCTTTTTTGACATTTCCCCACCCCTGTCAGACCCAGGGGAGGACCCTGGGGAAATAGATTCCATGGTTAGTAGGGGCTTGTACCCTCCTACAATATATCTAAGTTTGGGTACTCTAGCTCATCTGGAAAAAAAGTTATGGCAAAATGTTTACCTTTTTTGTGAAATGTTGACCTTTTTTGACATTTCCCCACCCCTGTCAGACCCGTACACCAGGGGAGGGTCCTGGGGGAATGGATTACATGGTTAGTAGGGGCTTGTGCCCTCCTACAATATATCAAGTTTGGGTACTCTAGCTCATCTGGAAAAAAAGTTATGGCAAAATATTTACCTTTTTTGTGAAATATTGACTTTTTTACATTTCCCCACCCATGTCAGACCCCTGTTATATGCGCGGAAACAGGTTGGTGGCGCGGTTCAAGAAGGGTTGCATGACACGTACAATGTACACACATTCGATTATGTGTATATTTAGGTCAGTCACCTGAATGTACTACACATGCGCGAATTCAGCGTTAGTGACTTGTCACTAGAATCTTCTATACAGGTGTCAATGGAGAGCTTTGTTTGTGCAGAGCCTGAGCTAACTCTTATAGAGTTTGAGAAAGATTGTCCCTCTCATTGATGGCTCGGTCTAAGGCACCCCATGCATAATTGGGTTCACTCCATCTATTTGCTTCTGTTTCTCTTTTCTAGCGCCTTGTATCCTTTGGCAATTAGGCGCTTTACAAATCCAGTTAAATTAATCGATCGGGTTCATATCAGGAGAGCAAGCAGGCCCTTGGTATCTCTCGGTGTTTCGAAGTTTCGAAAGACCAGACCTCGAAACAACAGACCATCAGACTCGAAACATCAGACCCGAGAGCTAATTTCACTTCCTTGTCTGAGGTCTGTTTTTTTCGACGTCCTGATGTTTCGAAACACCCGGGGGATGTCTCGAACATCAGACCATCAGACTCGACACAACAGACCCGGAAGTAATTTCAATTCCGGGTCTGATGGTCTGTAAAACACCCGTATCTGCTCCATCTCCTCTGTCTCAATAATTGTCTCACAAACCAGCGGGGCCCTGGGCGGGCGTTGGCGTTGTCCTTGCAGCCAAAACTTGTTCACAAGCTTTGCGGGAAAATGAACCGACGTCTGGCCTTTTATAGCTCACAAAAGGCATGTTACTTAATGGATTCACACTTCACATGGGTGGTGGTGACTCATTATGTAATCATTCACCTATTCTAATGATTACTGAGGCGTTGAAACAGAAATAACGATTTAACAGATTGGTTTGAAAAAGATATTCCAACTTTATGAGCACAGTGTAGAAAAAATCAAAACCATTTGTTAACACAATTTATTGCTTCACCCCTGGTTTTTCCCCTCCTGAATGTTTGAAACTCTTAGGGGCGAACTCCCCCTTGCCCCCCTCGCGCCGCCCTGAGCTATTTATATGGAACTTAAACTGTTAGGTCAGATATCCTTAAAAATCAACAAAAAGTCAATTTATTGATAAAATTTCCTGTGGTGTGGGTGGGTATTAAAAAGCCAACAATGTGGCTTTTAATCTCTCATAACAACGAACACCACTGTTTCTTGTTGTGCTTTTCTCTATATTACTCGATTTTTATCATCCCATCCATTCCCTGGTGTGAGCCTTAAGTGAACGGTGGTTTATAAAATGGGAACCCGAAAACGGGGACCCATTAAAACATTCCAGTGTTAAACAGGGTTTAATTGGGGTCCCCGGTTTTCTGTTTTGGATCCCGCTTTATACATCCCCCTGAGGGAATTTATAAAACGGGGACCCAGAAAACGGGGACCCCGATTAATTTCTCTCTTCAATTAGCAGTGGTTTCTCCCATTCTTACCACTCTCCTAGCCTCACAACAAACGCCACCACATAAAAAAATGCCAACACATACACACACACCGACACCCACATAAAGCTATAAATGACATCATATTGGGTTACGAAAACATTGACGAGCTTGGAAGTTATTTCTTCTACATACACTCTAAGAAAAAAAGGTGCGAAGAGGTTCTAAACTTGGCTCTATGTGGAAACCGTAAGGTTCCTTTAACGAACCACTAATAGTTCTTTAACTGCTGTATTGCCCTTAATGGTTCTGTAGGACCTTATTGGGTTCTCAGATTTTTTAAGAACCTTTTGAGTTTCCATTCTTGAAGTTCCATATAGAGGACAATAAAAGGTTCTAAAGCCGATTTTTTTCTTAGAGTGTATAAACTCTTGCGTTTGTCTCTTTTTAGTAGTGGGTTCTTTCATATAAAACGAACCATACAACCACACACCCAAACACACACAACACAAGCTGCACACCATCTACATCACTTGGCCAATTGAAGGGTCGTGTCATATGCAAAGTTATGCCCACAAATCGCCGAGTTCATTCTCCTAACTGCAACAAAACAGGGGTCCCCATTTCTCGTTTTATCACCCATAGGGGATGTATAAAACGGGGACCCCCGAAACGTGGACCTGCCCATTATTTTCCGCCTTCATTACATAGGGCCTACTAAGCTTATGTTTCTCACCATTTTCCACTGTCATATACCTCAAACAAATGCATCATAATAATAAGAAATTCCAACTCACACACCTGCACCCACAAAGATATGACGTTATTCTTGGGTTAAGAAAACATGGTGTGCTGGTAATTATATTCTACATATAAACCTTGCTGGCTTCGTTTTAGCAGTGGGTTCTTTTATATAAACATCGTACACCGCACACACCCAAACACACAAACCCACACTTGGCAGACCATCTACGATACTTGTGTCATGTCATATGCAAAGTTATGCGCACAAATCACGGAAAGATCTTTCTCCTAAGCTGAAAAAACAGGGGTCCCCGTTTTAAATAGCAATTCCCTATGGGGGAATGGGCTGAGTTTGAACGTTTTGAAGTCGCAAACGCTTTTATTTTTTTTTATTATGATAGCGAACTTTTTTTTTTATTTTATGAATAGCGAACCTTATTTTTATAATAGATATCGAGCCTTTTTCATATTTTATGAATTGAGGCCTTTTTTATTATCAAAAGCGAACCATTTCTTATTATGATAGGGCGAACGCTTATTTCTTATTTTATGAATAACGAGCCTTATTTCTTATTATGAATAGCGAACCTTATTTCGTATTATGAATAGCAGTCTTTATTTTTTTATGAATATCGAACCATTCATTTAGTTTATGAATAGCGAACCTTATTTTTTTATTATGAATAGCGAACCTTATTTCTTTTATGAATAGCGAACCTTGTGGTATTTTATGAATAGCGAACCTTATTTTTTATTATGATAGCAACTTAATTCTTATTATGAATAGCCGAACGAACGCTTCATTTAATTTTATGAATAGCGAACCTTATTTTTTTATTATGAATAGCGAACCTTATTTCTTATTATGAATATCGAACCATTTTGGGTTTTTATGATAGCAAACCTTTATTTTTTATTATGAATAGCAAACCTTTATTTTTATATGATAGCAAACCTTATTTCTTATTATGAATACGAAATCTTTAGTTATTGTATGAATAGCGAAAAAACCTTATTTATTATGACCTACCGACCCTATTCTTAAGTTATGAATAGCCGAACCGTTATTTGGTTTTATGGATAGCGAACCTTTATTATTTTTGAATAGCGAACCTTTATTTGTTTTTATATGAATAGCGGAAACCTTTTTTTCTTATTATGAATTAGCGAACCCTTTTTAATGTTATGAAGAGCGAACCTAATTTCTTATTATGAAAAGGCGAACTGCTTCTTTTATTTTTATGACTGCGAACCTTATTTCTTGTTATTAGGACTGGCGAAACTTATTTCGTTATATTATAGTGAACCTATTTTTAATTATGAATAATAGCGAACCTTTCTCATTATGAATAACGAACCCCTTTTTATTCTAGTTATGAATAGCGTAACCTTTTTTTCTATTAATAATAGCGAATCCTCTTTGGCAAATTAGGAATAACGAACATATGTAATGGTGCATTTTATGAATATCGAACCCTATGAATAGCGAACTATGAATAACGGGGCGGGACCCGTAGCAGCACCACAGCATAGCACCCTGTAGAAGATGGAAAGAAGGAGATGGTTCAACTGTTACTTCAAAAGATCACTGTTCATTCCATAAAGACAGGTTCTCACACTTCCTCTTTCATCTTAATTGCCTTAAATCATCCGATTGATTGGATTAAAGACATTCGGCTGTTGTGTGGATGGAAAACATATACATACACCTGTCATTAAACCCCAGAAATATTCCAATTAGTTAGTTGTCAACTGGTATTTGCAGAGTGTATACACTATTGTCGTGACCAGTATAGCGAAACGTGCTCTTCTGCATCACTTACAGACAACTTTGACCCCAAATTTTCAAAGCATTTTGACACATTGGAAACTTTCGGACACAAACAGGTATGGTTGAGGTGTATTCAAAATGCATTTATCTAATCATTCATCATATCATATTTCACAGGAACTATCCGGATATGTTTAAATTAGGCTAAAATAACAACATCCTTTATTGACCTCAAAACATTGAATCAAGGTTAGCTTGCCGAAAAAGGATTGATTTTGCTGTTTTGTTTTTCGTTAAAAAGTCAGTTTTCCTCAATTATTTCGCCAACGAATAAAATAAATAATTATTGATCAGAACAAACGTGGAGTTCCTTACCAGCAAAGAACATTTTAGCTGGAAACTTAATAAACTGTTTTAATGACAGTGTGTCAATTGCTTCCTGTTGTGAAACTTTCCCGACTGGCCAAGCTTGAGTCGGATGAACAGATTACTTCAAAGGTCCAATCGAGCGGCCCTTGAAGTTTCCCAAACAATGAGCCGGTGAATGGGAGTAATCCTGGGTAATCGGATTTCAAAATCGAGCCATCTCATCCTTTCTCATCTTCTCTGGTAGCACGAATATCTAAAAGGCCAACACTGTATCATGCAAGGGGGTGAAGCCCATTCAAAACCAGTCGTCCGTGCTGGGCGCTGACATTTTGAATATTGCACGGAATAATTATTAGTTTGGGTGCTTGTATACACACATAATGTCAATTCGATACAAACAATCCGCCAAAATATCAGTTGTTGGATGTTGGGTGCTATTGGGTGGTTAAATTTTGTCCTACACATGGCCACACAACGAATGAAATGACACGTCAGTCGTCTTGATTTAAAAAAAACGCCTCAATGAATACATCTTTTCACCTAAGCGCGCATTGCATTATGAGAAAAAAGAGTATCTGAGCATAATGATCCTGGTGCACTATTATTACACCTGGCCACCTCTAACACATACATCAATTTGTATCACTACCGATTAGTGTATATGCAAAGCGGCACCCACAGTATGTGGAAGAAGCGGAGGCAGCCATTGCTTTCTATTGTTGGTACTCTATGTTTTCTTTGTGGTCGGCAAAACATGCGAGACGATGAATTTCTAAAGATTACGTAACGTTTCGCCTCTCTATCTATATAGAACCTCTTTGGTATCATGCACCACAGCCGGTATTTGTCTCATCAGGTCTGAGTGTGGCGCATTGCACATCGTTTAAATTCTTTTTCTTTAAACTTTGCGATGATTGACAAAAGAAATTTGTGTCCTAGCTTTTGCAAAAAAAAATATTGTTTCTAAAAATATTATGTCTACAAAGAAATAGAACAGGACTACGAAGAAGAGACGAACATTGCACCAGTATTCCACATATCCTGTAGAAAGATCTGAGTAATCAAACAAGTATAGAACATCTGGTATCCAGCAAGTAAGATTATATTTAGCCTGAATAGCACAGCACCTGCGGGCACATGTAATTGGAAATGAAGTTTTGCTATAGCTATTTTAAGACACTTAGGGGATTGGACGTCGAATTAGATTTGACGTCCTGCATTAACCTCATTTAACTGCTAGTCCGAAGTAAAAATGTTAGATAAGATTTTCGATTTGAAGAGTTGGGAACTAAAGTACTATACATTCTATGTTACGTCATATGTGAGGGAGATGAATAAAGAAATACCATACTTGTATTAGATTACAACTGTTGGGAGTATTGTGAAGAGAAAACTGAGTAAAGGTCTACTTACGCTGATGTCGTACCATAGGAACAATGCAAACAACATTTCAAAGTCATGCAGGAAAATCTACTTTTGACTCATTTTCATTCATTCAATCTTTATTAAAGAGACATGAGGAGATTTCCAGAAAGGAGCGCCCCCAATTTTTTTCGAACCCGGGTTTTTTGCATATTTGGAATGCTTTCCAATGTATTAGATCACACCTGAAGTGAATAAGCCGAATACGCCGTCTTTATGTAATGTGATGATTTAGTACTTTCTGTCGTGCACGACAGAAAGTCAAAGCACGGTGTTCTATGGGGACAGTTACGATAGTCAGGCAATTTCAAAACAATGTTGCTGTTTTTTTTGTACTTGTTTGTCCAATAAACCTTCTGAACGTTCTTGGTAGGTGGTCTACAATCGATTCTGTGCAATTTGAGAGAAATTCGTATCCTAAAAAATCTCCTCCTGTCACTTTAAGTAATATAAAAAGACTGTACAAAAATTCCAGAAGAATTACACAAGAATTACACAAGACACAATATACACAATACAATAAAATACAAGAAAGTTTTAAAACCTGATTCCAGCAGGAAGGTATTAAAAATATAAATGACTAAAAGAACACACAGCCTTCTGTGAGACTGTAGTAGTGTTAAATAGGACTGGCCTAGATCTTTTTGCCCAAAAATTAGGGGTTTTTAACCAAAATGAGTTCATTTTGTACTGTTTCGCCCCCCAATGATGTTTCGCCCCTCCTATGATTTTACCCTGGCGTTGAATAGGACTGGCCTAGATCTTAAGATAAGGACAATCCTCCCAAGTTGGCTCTTGTCTTGCATTCCAAATCACATAACTGCACATGAGAGCTGTTTTAGAAATATCGTGATAAACATATTTCTTTGGTTTGAACCCACACGCCCCCTGTCATTGTTTTGGGCAGAGGTAATATTCATCTCGAATGGAATGGTAAGTTCAACTGCATGAATGCGTTTCTGAGCATTATTGTCAACAATAACAAGGTCAGGACGTTGACTGGTTGGAAGGATATTTGGTGGGATGGTACTACCATTGATTGTTGAACCCGGTACATTAGCATAGATTTTCACCGATGTATCAGCAGGAAGATTATCATTGAGATGTTTAACAATGGTCACTAATGTGGAATTGTGCCTCCATGTATATCTCCCTTGGGTGAGAAATGTGGAACAATTATTAAGAATATGGTGTAGAGTTTCCTTATTGCCACAAACATTACATTTAGTATAATTTGTCCTTTTCCCCCATGTTTTGAGATTGGTAAAAGTAGGCAGATAGTCAATAGATGCCCGTACTGCAAAACTCAGGACGCCCCAAGGAAAATCATAAACAATAGATTTCCAATTA